>JBAMJV010004208.1:0-57778 GCA_037951105.1 Echinarachnius parma
GTCCCAGTCGAGCACGTCTTGCTCCCCTTTGAGTACGAAAAGGCTTGGCACCCCGTCTCGCCGAGGCAGTTCGCTGCGCATCGAACCGCTGACCCGACATTCGCGTGACTGGATAAGATGGCGCCGGCCTTGATGACCGCCGACTCACTGACACGGGCGAACGATCGGCCCTGAGACGCTGGGCAGGTGGCGGGGGGTGGGGTTGTGGTTGCTTGATTGGTGGTAGGGAGAGTTGTAGGTTGAGTAGTTGTTGCCTGGGTGGTAGCTTGCATGGTTACTTGAGTAGTAGTGGCTCTCATGGAGGTTGTAGCTTGCGTGGTAGGTGTGGTAGCCTGAGTGGTTGGCGGAGGCGGAGTTGTTACTGAAATGGTGGTTGAAATGAAAAGTAAGCAAGTAAAGTGAAACTGTTATTGTTTTGTTTGACAAGTTACTCTTAAATAATGTACATAAGCAAAGAGACTTTTTGTCTGAATATTATACATTTTTTAAATGAAAGGTTTGTCTGTTTAGAGGAAACTTTAGGATTTTTATGAATATTATGTATGCAAACCAGAAGTAAGGTCCAAAAAACGTAACAATTATATTGATAGAAAATGTTGTATTGTTATTATTATTAGTAGTAGTAGAGGTATTAGTAATTGTTATGTTAGTATAAGTATTGTCATAATATAAGAATTATTACAGTGAATTGTATTTGTATTATTCTTAGTAGTAGAAGTAGTAGTAGTAGTAGTAGTAGTAGTAGTAGTAGTAGTAGTAGTAGTAGTAGTAGTAGTAGTAGTAGTAGTAGTAGTAGAATTAGAAGTAGTAGTAGTAGTAGTAGTAGTAGTAGTAGTAGTAGTAGTAGTAGTAGTAGTAGTAGTAGTAGTAGTAGTAGTAGTATAATTAGAAGTAGAAGTAGTAGAAGTAGAAGTAGAAGTAGTAGTAGTAGTAGTAGTAGTAGTAGTAGTAGTAGTAGTAGTAGTAGTAGTAGTAGTAGTAGTAGTAGTAGTAGTAGTAGTAGTAGTAGTAGTAGTAGTAGTAGTAGTAGTAGTAGTAGTAGTAGTAGTAGTAGTAGTAGTAGTAGTAGTAGTAGTAGTAGTAGTAGTAGTAGTAGTAGTAGTAGAAGTAGAAGTAGAAGTAGAAGTAGAAGTAGAAGTAGAAGTAGATGTAGTAGTAGTAGAAGTAGAAGTAGAAGTAGAAGTAGAAGTAGTAGTAGTAGTAGTAGTAGAAGTAGTAGTAGTAGCAGCAGCAGCAGCAGCAGCAGCAGCAGCAGTAGTATATAGTAGTAGTATTGTTATTTATTATTCTTACTATTATGTATCATTGTTCATGAAATGGTATTAGCTATATGTATGTTGTAGCATAGCTAGGGTGCAATTATCTCTGCGTATTCTGAATATCCATAATAATTATATAGCTAAGACCCTTTCATGGGGCTTGCCCAGGGTACTACTGGATTCATGATTACATCATATGACAATCGTACGACATTCATACGAAGAATGACATGTTGTGGATGTCTTAAAGGTACCGTTGAGTATTGGTATTTCCCTAAGTGCCCCCCGATATTTGTTTGAGAGATAAAAACTGACTGTCAAATTTGAAAGAACATACAATTTTAATGACAGAGTATATTTTTATTCAAAAGATTCTTCACCGGCAATCACCGGGGGATATTTAGACTTTTTAGAACAAAATGTAATGCTTAAATACTACTTGGAAACAAATCTGAATAGGTTTTTAAAAAGTTGTTGATGATATCTCTATTGAATCACTATTTTAACAAAACATTAAATGCACAACTTTGTATGAAAAATGGCTAAAACCAGTGTTTTTTAAAATAGCGCCCTCTTGAGTTGTAACGGCTCTTTTTTTAATGATAACAGGGATTTTAATTAGTCGTTTTGTAATTGTGTATACTTTTCGAGCATGGTGAAATTATAAACTATTACTTCGTACCGTAATGGTGCAGGTTTTAGTTACTAAAGTTAAGTTTGACCAATACTCAACTATCCCTTTCAGTTTGGTGTCGTACGATCGACCTTCAACATAACTACGAAATTTTCTAAATTCTCTGTCTGTTCCTGTCGTAAAAGCATCTAAAATTTAATTTTGACCACATCCACTTCCACAACAATTCTCGTATCGTACAAAATTTGATCACAGAAATTTTAATCACAACAGAAAATGTACATTTCGTACGACAAAATCATCGTGGGTTTTCATTGTGACAAACATACCGACTGGAGATTCGCAGATGTAGCGGAAATCTTTGTCGCAACTTTTTGAAGACATCGTCCCGCTGTTTCCCGACACTTCAAACATGTCGCAGTTGTAACTATCTGAGTTCGACTTTTGGAAATCAGAAAAAAGGAGTGATGAAATCGGATTAATAATTATTTTGGGGAGCTAGTTCACCCTTGTTACTTTGATTATTTGTTGTAATATCATAAGAGACATAAGAGACATGTTATTTATCTCCGACATGCTTGACGATAATTTAGCAACGTGCAATGAAAGTAGTCTCTCTTGACGGTGACGCATTTTACCAATTTAAAAATGTTAGATCATCGATTCAAAAGTGGCGTAACTACTGGGGGGGGGGGGGGGGGGGGTTATAAAATGTTCCACTATACTATGCATTGAAAACGTGTGTATGAAATCCATATCTTTTCATGGTTAAAATTCACGCAATTATTCATGAAATTCAGGTTTTCTTTAAATTGAAGACATAAAATCTGTATAGGCATTCCTAATTAAAAATTAAAAATTAAAAATTGCTAAAATTGTACCTGTTTTATAAGAAAGGTGACTCTCACTTACTGAAAAATTATCGTCCCCATTTCTATTTTACCATGTTTGTCTAAGTTACTCGAAAAATGTGTAATTAATCGTGTTGTTTATTTTCTTATTAACTTTATTTCTTTGTAATAGTCAATATGGTTTTTAGGCGTATTCATTCTACAGCCCATGCATTAATTGACTTACAAAATAAAATTGTTTTCTGCTATTACTTTGAATAATTATGGGATAGGGATTTGTATGGACCTATCAAAGGCCTTTGATATAGTAAATCATGATGTATTGTTGTATAAATTAAATTATTATGGTATTCGTCGAACTCCTTTAAAATGGTTCTGTAGTTACCTTAATGATCGTACCCAGTATACACATTTTGCTAATTGTTCATCAACTCAAACCCCAATCCAACAAGGTGTACCCCAAGGTTCTATATTAGGCCCCCTGTTATTCCTATTATATATTAATGATATAACTAAATCGTCTGATAAATTTGATTTTGTATTATATGCTGATGACACTACATTATTTTATACTGAACCAGACACTGAAAACATAAGAGAGAATATTGGAATTGAATTGAATAAAGTTATTACTTGGTTTAATGTTAATAAACTTTTAGTTAATTTTGAGAAAACACACTTTGTTCCATTTTGTAATAAATATAGTCCTGCATTAAACACACTTCAAAAATATTGAAATAGCTATTGGTTCAAACTCGTTACAAAAAATCAGATAGTGTTAATTTCCTTGGTGTATTTATTGACAAACATTTACTTGGAGCGTACATACTGAATATATAATTAATAAAGTGCATTGTAATTTTGTATAAACTTAAGCATTACCTACCCTTGTTCGCATTGAAATTTGTATATAATTCTTTGATATTGCCCCATTTGTCATATTGTGTTGTTGTATGGGGAAATTCCTCTCAATCTGTTATAGATTCATTATTAAAGTTACAGAAAAAGGCCGTACGAATTTGTACAGAAAGTAATTTCTTAGCTCACTCAGCTCCATTATTTAAAATGTTGAACTTTCTGAAGTTTTATGATTTATTTTTTGTACTACATTTTATTACTTGGCTTTTATTATTTTCAAAATGTATTACCTTTAAATATTTCAGAGATGTTTTTGTCTTAATAAAAATATTCATAAATATGAGACCCGCATAGTTAATTCATTATGTATAAAGTTACTACAAACTCTTGCTAAAAAATCTGTTCGATTCAATCTCCCAAATGTTTGGAATATGTTTAGTTCTCATTCGTTCTCATTCTAATTTAAGATTATTCAAAAAAATTAAACACCATTTCCTACAAAATTATTGATATTGTAAACATACTGTTGATCCTCTTAAATAAGATTCTTTTGTATTATTTCTTATTGTTGTTGATTGTGAATTATCATTTTATTAATTGTGCCCAAATATAATATGACTTCCTGAGAATTTACTCACAAGGCCCTATGGCCCTTTTTAAAGTTCTCTTTCATTTCATTTTATTAATTTTTATATGGCTTATGCTTAATTGTTAAAATATATGTATGCATGTATGTATGTATCTGTTCATATATATTTTGTATTTTTATCTTTGATTGAAATGAATAAATGTTGGCTTCTTGCCTTCTTACATACTAAATCCCATTGACTATACCCTCTTTGATATTTTATGAACTTTTGTTTGCTTTAAAATGTAATTAAAGAGACAAAATAGCGTAAACAATATCAAAAATTTAGCAAAAAGTGCTTGGTCTAAACATTTTTTTCCAAGGATGTAGGTAGTTGGTCTACTACTAATATTTAGGTAAAAATAGTTCATCTTGTGCACTTACATATGGAGGAGGATCATTTCCATCAATCGCCCAAATTTCCCAGTCATCTAAACCATAGTGGTCAATCAAGGCGGTGATTTCTGGATTGGAATTGATGCGTGCTAACTCCCCGTATCCATTGTTCTGGCAAAAATATTGGGAAGCATACGCCTTCCTTTTCACTACTAGATGAAAACTTGTAACAAGACCCATCAACCAGATCCATTCCAGTCGGGCACTCTGTAAATTGTAAAACAAAGAGCACGTAGTTATTTGGATTTTTCATTTTTAATTCGCCCAAGCCAATATCGGTAATAATACGTATAATGAATAATTGAAATTAAACTAATATAATATATTGAAAATATGCACAAACTGGTAAAGTGTTGATCGAGTATTTAAAATTACGTTTGTCTATTAATTCACCGAGTGATATGTTCACGTATTGTAACTAATCAAATAAATAAATTAAGTGTCCGGCAAGTATAATGAGCGAAATAGTATATGCTATGTGTTTTGCTGACTTATTACCCTCCATACGTATATAGGTTTGATCCAGAGTAGAAAAGATCCACGCCAAACTTTTTGTCAAAATAAATGATAAATACCTCATAAACGAAGTAAAGATATCACAAATCAAATCTGATTTCACAAGAAGAAATTCAAACAACACGGCATTAAAGACTATTGTTAACTACCGTAGAACATCGTCGACAATAAAACATGTTTTATAAAAGTGATATTTGCGAACTCATCGCACTGACTTTGTATACACAGTTACAACTTTCCAGTGGATAATTTAAAAAATCCGAACACTTCAATCGTAAATATCTTGTAATGAAATGTAAATTTTAAAAACACGAAACGTGTTCCATGCTTCTATTGGTAATACGAATACAAAAAAGCAATGAGAGAACCACTGGAGTTCTAAGTAAGTTTCTGAATTTGGACAAGATCCCTTTATCTTTCAGGCTTGTTTCCAGTCTATTTTTAATCTATGTATTACGGGTTAAAATAAGCTTTCTACCAAGTTCAAAATTAATAATTCTTTAACAATCACACATGTGATTTAGTTTTGCTGTCATTGTTTTAACTAAAATAGATGTTATGATTTTGTTTGTGAACTTTCAGAACAAAATCGAAGTACAATGGAGGTTCTGAAATTGCTATAAGACTTCTGAGTAATTAAAGTCGCAGTAACCTTTTATTATTTCAAGATCTAAATTTCAATATGATTCAAAGAAAGGTCCTAATCTACTTAGACTAGCTCTTTAATATTTCCTTTCATATCATTTATTTAGAATGTTGTCTTGCAAAAGGAGGGCAGTATCTTAAAGAGATCTATTAACATTGTCCAAATCCACAAAACTTACTTAGAACTCTAGTGGTCCACTCATCCCTTGTTGTTTTTGTATTACAATGTACCAATAGAAGCATGGAACAGGTTTTGGTTTTTCGAATTTCCATTCCGTTAAACAGATATTAACGATTGAAGTGTGCAGATTTTAAATTATCCACTGGAAAGTATTATAACTTTGTACAAAGTCAGTGCAATGATATACCGAATATCACTGTGTATTTTCGCTCATTACTCGGCCATATTATCATGATTATGGCGTTTTGATGATATTTACAAACTTTTTACGGCAACAGATACCCTAGACCCTTATACTTCTTAAATGTACTCATAAAAAAATCAACAAAATAAATAAAAATACAAAAAGGACGCATCCTACCTGCGTGGCTCGGATAAATGCCTCCTTGGAAAGTTAACAACGCCAAAACGAGTTGAATCTTCATGATGAAAAACAACACTTGATATACAAATTATTACAGTTTGCAGTTGAAGATTGAAAACGGTGGCTACAACCATAGAACTATATACTCAACCAAGATGATAATAATTACACAATATATAGGTAGCGCGGGACCGTTTTGTCTGTTTCTTCTGATCACCGGAATTCAGGATTGGATTCGCTGGAGGACAAGTTTCAATTTTATACTGCCTTGCTTGATATGATGACAGATCTTTTACGCAACGCTTGCTCAGTTTAATGATCAAATCAGTCCGATATAGAGCAAATAGACCATATTAAATACATATAATGAGATAATATAGACAGGTGTCAGTTTTGATAGATGAAGCCGAAGATAAATGGACATGGAGAGAGAGAGAGAGGGTGTGTGAGAAGGGGCGAGAAAGGAAGGGAGGAAGGGAGGGAATCAAGGGCGAAGGGGAACATTTTTCTTAGGGGGAGGGGTGGGGGGGGGGGGGGGGGGGGAGGGGGACTGAGGTATTTTGCCCGAATAATTTTCCTCCCCGACTTTTCACCTGACAAGGAAAAAAAAAAGTCCTTTATGTCCGAAAATGATAAGTTTTTGATGGCTTAGTCTGAAAATAAAACGATTTTGCCCGAATATGACAGAGACGGTTTTGCCCGAAAATAAAATGACACTGCCCGAATGTAACATGATTTTGCCCGAATATGACATGATTTTTCCCCAATATTAATATGATATGATTTTCCCCGAATATGACATGATTTCCCCCCCGAATAAGACATGATTTTGCCCGAATGACATTATTCTGCCCGAATATGACATGGATTTGCCCGAATATGACATGATTTTGTCTGAATATGACATGATTTGTCCGAATTTCAGGTGCGTTTTGCCTGAATATGGACGTTTTCAAAACTCCAGGGGGCTGCAGCCCCATAGCCCCCAACCCCCTCGCCTCCTATATACGCCTGTGTGAAGAAGACAGAGAGTGGGAGAAGTGAAGAGAAAGGAAAGGAGGAAGTGGGGTGGAGTTTCGAGGGGTTTGTTGAACGAGATGCATGGGGTGTAAGCATAAAAAGCATTATAACATCACCATGGTTACGGAAATGTTGTAGTTTGCCAACGGACACTGTCTTGACACGCTGTCAATATAGAGTATTATATGTCAAATAATAAATAGACACATCTTTCGTGATGAAAACGGTATTATTAACATCGGGAACAATAAACGTACACTTCAGCGTTAATTACATCATATCCCATGCATGTATATAGACATAAAGGCCTGCATAATTATAATTATGTCACTGTCAAAAAAAAAGGAGTGAACGTGAGCTAGCTTTAACAATTAAATGTGATGGGCATAATCATAGACATAATGTGACAAAGCTTGACAAAATATGTCCGTTATCAAAATAATGTCAATCTGCTATATATGTAAGTATAATGAACATCTCTGATTGAATGACGACCTGAAAGGAACTGCGTCGCCGAGTGTGGTTTTAAAGAGCTTATACAAATTAAAGTGAGGCCTGTAAAGTGTCTAACTCCACGAAAATTACTTGGAGCTTCCTCGTTTCTCTTCTACCGTGTTCTTTGGCTTATGGTAAGAGAAGAATGAAATAGGGTTAGACTTTTTCAAATGCCTCTTTAGTATGACGATATCTATCATTCAGCTCAAAAGCGTTAACAAACGGTCATATAACCTCATAAACGTCCGTTGTAAAAAGCTGACGCATATTTTCGCTTTTTTAACCAGGAAAGCAGTGTTCTTTTTCAATGAAACTTTCGGATGAAATCATTCGGACATATTTTACAATGATCTTGGTCTCAAATGTCTCAAATGTAATTTTGGGCAATATCTGACACTTTACAGGCCTCACTTTAAATATTAACTGGCTTTGAAGACAATCATGCGCATTTCCGAAATGGACCACGACGCGGTGACTCTATCATTGCGTTTTTTCGTCAGATTGACGGTCGATTTATTATCTATCCAAGAGTCAACACTGACACCAAGAGTTTGATTTGGACACCCGATAGGACGACGTGATGCATTTGCTCTGAGAACAGTAATTATGCGAGGATTTCTCGCCACGTTATGGTTTTAGATCATAATTATTAATAATTATTTTGGAGTAGTCAGAAGCAATCGACTTTACATAGGGGGGGGGGATATTTTATATCGGATTTTATACTCTAACCCCATTTCTAAATGGAGCGTAACCGACCGTCGAGCGGCATTATAGAGATTGATTTTTTTCTGTCAGACCGAAAAATCAGTCTATGCATGCTTCGACGGTTGTTTCGCACCACTGGTAGTATATTAATTCAGTAGATTTACCAAAGAAAATCCCATGTAGAGTTGGTTATTTCTGACTAATTTCAGGGGATGTATGCTGAAGTTAAAATTTATTTTATTTACGTCACTAAAATATATTTTAGCAAATCGCTATTCCTTAAGTACCGTGTAATATTTTTAGTGACGTAGATAATGACGTATAGATACAATACATTTTAGCTTAAAATCGTTTTCAGAATACAAGCTGTTATGATTAGGTTTGAATTTCTGGTAAGGGTTATATTAGTGTAGCGCCATAGAAAATAGGCTATTTGAAGGTATGAGAATAAAGTTAAGTTGGGATAGATTCAGGATAATAGTCCAGTGTCAACACATTGGTCAGGTGGTTTCTTGAACTCTGGGTGGAAGGACCTTTTTATATTTGATAGCTATTTTTATATTTTTGTTTTTGAAGAATAGTTTGGGATATAATGGGGTTAGCAAAGATTACGGTTAAGTACCAGTTAATGAGACTCCTGTCACGAGATTGGGAGAAGGTGGTTTGAAGAGATAATAATTGTTTTAACTTTTTGTTAGTATATTTGAATGCATACAGTTCTCTGGGTTGACAGTTGGAAGTATCTCCTTGGGACTGGCTGTCAGTAGTTTACCGGTATAGCTAAGCCGGACAGTGGCCAGAGATGTTTGTTTGGGAGAGTTATTGAAATTGGAGATGGTTATGATTTTTGACCAATCAGGAAAGATGGGATGTTGAATATTAATTAAAATAGAAGCCACACCTCTGGCCGTGGACTTGCAACCAATCGGAAGGCTGTAGCTAGGGCAGGAGCTAGTTGCTCAAATAGGGATATTATGGGATGTAAAAATAAAGGAAGAAAGGGATTCTCCCCTAACTTGGTATGCAAATTTGTGGTAGGTTTGGAAGTGGTATGAATATTGATTAGGTATAAATCCCCCATTTTCCCCTCATTTCCTCGCACTTGCATCCACCCTCCTAGTCCGACAGGGCATTTTTCCCTCCCTGTTTGGGCTTTCCTTCATTTTGCCTGCTTGAGATTTCTGCTTATTATTTCGCATTTGCCAGCAGTTTATTATTTGTATTCCCAATTTCGGACTTAAGTTATTTGATTTTACAAGTCATTGACAATTACGGAGCGACATGGAACTTTTTCGTCGGCATTGAAATCATATCGTTAATATTTGCAACAGTTTGTATACCTTCTTCGTACTGGAACCAGCAGTGGCAATATTTTGTTGGAGGAGAATATTAGTGTCCGAACTCCGAACATTGAATCGAACTGTTGAACCATTATCAACAGCTTCGAATTAACACCACATAAACGATTTGGAGTATGTGCCCACACCATCGCACGTACGGAGACCACCTCCTGTGACGCCTATGACCGCGAGAATGATTATGAGATCGACCATGAGAATGACTACGAGATCGACCATGAGAACGACAACGAGAACGACCAGGAGAACGCCGTCTGGATCCGCCTGAAGCACCACGCGAAATCAGCTAAGTAGTAGAATTCATATACCGGTAAAATAGAAATAAAAAGGGCCTATACAAGTGAACTTTAAATGAAAAGAAATGAACATTGAATTTTAATGAAACATAGGGTATTCTTTCTTTTTGCTTGCTCTTTTTTTATCATTCCCAAAGTCCTCAAATTCTCCCAACCTCCTACCTCACTAATAGTAGTTAATGAAGTCAGTTTTATGGATAATTTGTGTTTATTTGTATGTTTATCGTATTGCGGGTGTGTGCCAACACCATTTGAATGTGTTTGTTTAATCAAATAAAGTCGTGTTTTCATGGGTACGTAAGTATACCCCCACTTTACTTTTGATTTATAAAGTTGTATTGATTGTTTTAGCCAGTGGTGGGTGAAATTGTGAATGGTGGTCTGTGTGTTAACTAACCCCACCCGGCATGGGCGTCGATACTTACGTAATACCCATTCATCAGGGGGGGGGGGGGGGGGGTGGATGAATGGATCATCCCCCCCTGATCAATGGGTATCAATGACAGATCGACGCCCGTGCCACCCGGTAACCCCTGGGCTGGACAGGTTGAGCTAAAGGAGTGGTCACACTGAACACGAATCCCCACGAATAGACCCACGAATGGCAGTACGAATTGGTACAAATCAATGGCAAGCCGTTTTTAACATTTATTCCTATTTCTTGATATCAATAATTGAATGATTGAAATCAGTTTATTTCTTGATATCAAGTATTACCAATACAGAAAAGTATTTCTTGATATCAAGAATGCATTTCTTGATATCGAGAATGCATTTCTTGATATCAAGAATTCGATTTCTTGATATCAAGAATTGAATTCTTGATATCAAGAAATAGGAATAAATGTTAAAAACGGCTTGCCATTGATTTGTACCAATTCGTACTGCATTCGTGGGTCTATTCGTGGGGATTCGTGTTCAGTGTGACCACTCCTTTACGGACCCTTTGAAAAATAAACCACTGATCACAGCTCAGGGCGTGGGCGTTATAGATACACATTATATATATACTCCGCAAAAAAAGAAACTGAACACTTGTATAAGTTGAAATATTTCATATTAATGTACGATAAAGTGTAGATTATCATATCAAATTAAAGGGAATTTAGTCATCTGCATGCAGGGTATAAATTAAAGGTGTAATCGTTCATGCATGAACTACAATGGTCAATTAACAATAGCAAGGTCTGTTTTCAAAAATAGCAAAAACAATGGAGGACCACACCATTCGACTGACATGATTAGGATGATAGTAAGCGTTTCACTTAAAACAAGATGTGCGGGGCAAGTAAATTATGACATTATTTAACCGTATTGTTATGAACAAACTCTGAAAATACAAATTTGTCAATAAAACAAGGCCAGGTTATGAGAGCATCATCATACTGGTCTGTATTAGAGGCATGAAGCATGTCTGTTAGGGATCACCGAAGTGATACAGCTTTTATAATATATGTATGAACTAATTGTTGGAATCCCATTTTCTTTGCCTTCTTTTAATCACAATATATTTCTGGTCAGTTTCCCTATAATATTATGTATGAATTAATTATTATAAAAAGCTGTATCACTTCGGTGATCCCTCGCATATGTCCCCAAGTTGATTTGTATCCTTCGGGTTTATGTCAGGTTCATAATAGCTTCTGACCATTCAGGCAATGAGAATTAAGGGGTTTCAGGGACGAGCACCGTCTAGGGTTTTCTATAGCTCAGTCGGAAGAGCACCAGTCTAGCAATATGGAGGTCTCGGGTTCGAATCCCGTTGGAATCCCATTTTCTTTGCCTTCTTTTAATCACAATATATTTCTGGTCAGTTTCCCTATATGTATGAATTAATTATTATAAAAAGCTGTATCACTTCGGTGATCCCTCGCATATATCCCCAAGTTGATTTGTATCCTTCGGTTTTATGTCAGGTTCATAATACTAGCTTCTGACCATTCAGGCAATGAGAATTAAGGGGTTTCAGGGACGAGCACCGTCTAAGATAGAAAAGGTCACATTTGTATTGGAAAATTATACCATGTCATGAATATAGCGTTTTAGATTATGCTTATCAACATAATATGGTTGAGTGGATGTTCCACTTTTTCTATTTTTAAGAAAACAGACCTTGCTGTGGTTAATTGACCGTGACAAGTCATGCATGAATGATTTCATGTGGATTCCATGCTAATAAAGTAATATTGAAGAGGGTCGTTTTATCTTTATTTTGATATACAATATCATATGTTTTATCGTAAAGGAATATGAAATATTTGGTCTTATACAAGGTTAGTGTCCAGTTTCTTTTTTTGCTCACCCCTTCGTCCGTTTTTAGTTTTTGCACATGTCAACAAAGTTACTACGACAATGAAACCACTGGTAAAATGTTGTTTTCACTATGCTTCCGGGCAAGTAGCCTACATGGCCGTACATTCTCTGATTTCTGTGACTTGATATTTAGAGTTTCCATGTCATGTAAAGACTTGAGCAAAATGAAAAGAAAAAAAAACATGGGGGGGGGGGGGGGGGGCTTGGCAAGGTAATGAAGTCTAAGCGGTATAGGGTGGAAATGGCTGAAAAGGCATAAGTCAATGTTTTTTTTTTTTAACCGTTATTGAATAATGATTTGACTATGGGTTGGGAGGGGGAAGGGGAGGGGGAAGGGGAGTTTCCATGTCATGTAAAGACTTGAGCAAAATGAAAAGAAAAAAAAACATGGGGGGGGGGGGCTTGGCAAGGTAATGAAGTCTAAGCGGTATAGGGTGGAAATGGCTGAAAAGACATAAGTCAATGTTTTTTTTTTTAAACCGTTATTGAATAATGATTTGACTATGGGTTGGGAGGGGGAAGGGGAGGGGGAAGGGGAGGGGGAGGGGGGGGGGGGTTCCACCCGGGGGGGGGGGGGGGGGTGGGCACTCATGTCTAATGTAAGACGGGTATGTGCCGCTTAAAAGAACCCCTTTTCAAACCGATTGCCGCTTTAAAGATTTTCAAAAATTGCCACTCCATAGACCCCCGGATGACTTGGCTAGGTAGTTGTCAGTTGAGTAGCGCCAAGTCCATTATTCTTCTTCTAGTCAGCTCCTTGGACCACCATTTGAGCCTTTTTGAGGGTTTCCGTAGGTCTTTGGTAGCTCCAAGTCTATGTATGTTGTAGTTTTAGTCTGCTCCTTAGACCCCTTAACCGTTTCAGGGTTTTTTGTAGCTCCAAAGACCCTATATTTTTTGTTTGTAGTCAGCTCTTAAGACCCCCATTTCAGAGTTCTGTGCGGCACACCCCGTCAAAAATAATTCGAGTGCCCCCCCCCCCCCCCCCCCCCCCCCCCCGGGGGTTCCCATCATGAATGGAGTCCATGAATGCGAAACCGAAGAATGATGATTCAGTTTTCATGTCAAG
This sequence comes from Echinarachnius parma, assembly GCA_037951105.1. Classification (NCBI taxonomy): domain Eukaryota; kingdom Metazoa; phylum Echinodermata; class Echinoidea; order Clypeasteroida; family Echinarachniidae; genus Echinarachnius; species Echinarachnius parma. Next base: position 13,592 of record JBAMJV010004208.1, read on the forward strand.
TCGGCATATTCGTGTATTAGGCCCCACCACTGCTATACTGTATACATATAATCTAAGTCCTAACCCTATATAACCCTAACTAAACCCCTAACACTAACCCTAATTCGGTGGCTATAGGTCAGATTAATGGCTATAGGTCAGATTTAGTGGCTATAGGTCAGATTTAGTGGCTATAACTTGGCTACATAAGACATACAGTATAGCAGTGGTGGGGCCTAATACACGATATTGCCGTGAAGGGTTGCCGTGAAGTCTAGCCTAATCTTTCTCTAAATAATAGTCGCACTTTGCAATAATTGTAAAATATTGTATTTCTGTGTGATCAAAGGGGATCAAAGTCTCTAATCAAAACGCTCTCTCTCCAAGTGATCAAACACAGAAATTTATACAAAAACTGTGATCAAAGTCAAAGTAGTACCCCATCTATCGGCATATTTATGTAACGGCGCAAGGGGAATCCCCCAAATATGCAATCCGATCCGATCCCCGTAGTACCTGCAGCGCGCAATTCCACGATATTGAACGCGATCGCATGCGCTAGCTATGCATGCAGATCTATATCTTCATGTGTGTGCATTATGTATACATGTATGGTGTGAATTAATCGTGTGCACGTGAAATAAAGTCATGACGTTATTGTTTGTTTTTAGTCTACCGAATTAAATAGTAAATATACCCGTTTCAGCCTGATGCTGAGCTGGGTTGAAAGTTCAGTTATCGGTATCAGATATCAGATGACCAACGTCAACATAGGTCACACTCACACTCAGAATGGAGCGAGACAGAACACTCGGCTCCTCGACCTCGGGCTCGGAATCAGAAGAGGAATTCGATTTCGAAGGAGATGATCAGGATGGGAAGGTAAGTCTACTCTAGCTAAATCAAGGTAATTAGACCGAAAAATCAGTCTTCATAATCACATCTACAAAGTATTGTAAATTGTCCTGGGCCCCGTTGCAGAAAGAGATACAATCGATTGTAAGTTACGATTGATCGTAAGTCAGAAAATGTACGCGTTTCAACCAATCAGATTTGCGCATCTATCTAGAACACGTGATCTGACTTGCGTTTAATTGCAACTTACCAGGGGCGGATCTAGCTAAGGTCTTGCTAAGGGGGGGGGGGCTGGGTTTGACCAATGACGATGCGGAGCATCGTCCACGAGCGGCGAGGCGATTTTTTTTTTGCTATTTTGAACCCCCGTAAGTGATGTCTTTTTGCTAAGGGGGGGGGGGGGGGGGGGGGGTTTGACCAAATGACGATGCAGAGCATCGTCCACGAGCCGCGAAGCCTAACTTTAATAGGGGGTACCTAGGGCTAGCTTAAAGTATAAGGCTTACCCAGCTACCCCTAGTTAGGGACTAGGATAACTGTTTGTTGCTCAATAACTGCACATCTAAAATACACTTAGCATAACTAAGCTAGCGGGTTTCATGAATATGGGGCCAGGTCATTTTCTGAATAAACTGTACTGGAAATCGCTAATTTTCGTTTGAATTTGGTGCCCGCGAGATGAATTATTTTGTAGGCCTAACGTACATGTATGATTGAGTGACCCCCGCAGCGGCACCCTAAAACATTTCCGACAGTTTAAGACTTAAAAATCATTCAAATTTCTTGAAATTGTACTCACATATTGAAAAAATAGTGCAGATTCCGATGCGATGATCAGATTTACGATATATTAATTATATTTTGAGATATCGCCTTCAAACGCGCGCGTTGTTTTTGGCTTCACGAGTTCGAAGTGTTTTTAATACCGGCACCCCCTCAACCCTCATTGACAATGCACGCAACTCAAAATTTCTTGTGCGATGTTGGTATTATTTATCGTATTTACTTGTATTACTCGTAGCGGACGATCTACGCATTATTTCTCCTCAAAATTTCGACCAGTTCAGTTTCTAAGGGTAGCGCGCATCATCTCATGCGCGATTTTTTACAACACGCGCAAAAACAAATATTACGCGGGGTGCCGATATTAAAAACAGTGCCGATGTGTAGTACACCTACCATACATACCGTATCGTCACTCTAGGGCCACTCTCATAGGCAGGCTGCAGTAAACAAATTTGTGAGACTGGCAAAAATCATAAAATCATTTCTAGCTAAAATCTCACCAATTAATCAAACTTAACATGACGGGGTTAGAATTGAATATAATTTAAAACTTACATGAGCTTTCCAATGTCAGAAGCACTTTAAATTCCAGTTTTTAAAATATTTGATCTATGACTTGAAGCTCCAATCCTTGCATGAGCTTTCTGACTGTGCAGCCCTCAACCACAGGTTTTAGAACAGTTGTTTACATGTTTAGGCTTGTCTGCCAGCCAGTATTATCAAAAGGCTGAAGGGATTATTTCAGAGATTAGTGTCTGAATGACCTAACTGACAATGGGTTCTGCAAAATACTCTGACTTGTACTATTTGCAGGGGTGCAGCATTTCAATAGGTGTCTGGACAAGACAATAGTCAATACATGTGGCTTTTGTATCGCATTCCAAAGTATATAACAATGAATATAGGTCAATTTGTGACTCTAAGGAATTCTTTACAACCAGCTTTGAACTACTTATAAGATTAACACAATGATTCAATGAAGGCATGCTATAATTGTTTGTTGAACAAAGGCCAAAGCCATATTATGCAATTTATACAGACATACACAGTGCCATCAAATTGATCAATAGTGTGAAAAACATCTAGTTTTAAGGCTAGGTTAGGTAGACAGGGGAACTCCCCAGTGTTTACTTGGACAATGAGGGCAGCTGACTATCAGGCTTTTTTTACCAGGCAATGGCTTGTCTTGTAGGGGTGCCGTATCGTACGGTACGGTATAGCGGTACGATACGGTACCGGTATGTGTAAATTTGTGCACCAAGTATATAGGTATATATGGTTGTTTTTGTTTTTGTAATGTTAATTGAATGTAAGGGTGGGTTATGGTAATGTATATAAAAATGACATGAATAATTTTCCTCCTCAAATTTGATTAGCAATTTCAACCTATGGATAAATATTCAAATGAAATTCTGTACACTTCTTTGGAAGAAAATTGCTACACAAAAGATATTTTATATGCTCAGTCAAGCAAAAGTGCATCTAGCAAATTGCGATGCGATACCAGGAAAATTATTCCCTGCATCATGGCAATCACATGACTGTGTTTATCCAATCAATGACGCGTAGTCAGATGATATTCTAGATTATTAACCATAGCAGACATCTGAGCAGGGCAATTTTAAAACCATATTGCCCTCCAAGTTAAGTAGGCCAACAAAACTAGGGGTGAAAACAAATCATATTGCCCGCTCAGAAAAGTCAATGGGATTTTGTGTGTAATTTGCCGGTCAATATGATCACACAGTAAACCAATGGACAAAATCTTATTGACCGCTCAGAAAAGTCAATGGGATTTTGTGTGTAATTTGCCGGTCAATAATATTTATCCGAGATGAAGGCGCGCTAACAGCATGAGTGCGCAAATTCATACGCGCGTTTATCAATGATTTGCGCGTGTCTAATTATGACGTAACAATGTGTTACGCGCTAGCTAAGTAATGATTCTTTACAAACTGGGATGAAGTCAAGATGTATGCATTTTGGTTAAAACTTGAAGTTTAAACATCGTTCAATAATTGTAAGAATTTTGCAATTTGCACCCTTTAAATTAATATATTGCATGTTCGCTCGAGATGTCTGATTAGTTAATAATTACAATATTGACTGGACTTTCGGGCTACACTACAAATATTGCCCTCACTAGATCCATATTGCCCTCGTCTTCGACTCGGGCAATATGAATCTAGTTCAGGCAATATTTGCCGTGTCTCCCTCAAGGCCAGTCAATATTCTTTAAATATAATACAACGCAAAAATATATCGTACATGCGCTAGTTTGCATTAGAATTTTGTAAAAAATAATGAAATATCGGTTTTAAACATCTTTTTAAAAAATGTTGATGTTGGTATGAAAGATAATTATACAACATAATAGTTTACAGTGTATTAAGAGAGTCGCAGTGGGTTTCACAATGATCTGCTGGCTTGATGCCAAGACATCCCAAAGAAAAATGAATATTACCCTAAATTATGTAAATATGGGATAGAAAAAAATAGTTTAACAAAGAAGGGTGCAAAAACAAATAATGAAAGTACATGTTTGTACGCACAAGCCTTTGAAAACGATATAAAAACAATTAACAATTTCTCATTCAATTGATCATGCCAGTTGTACCCATCAATTTTTATTAAGGCTGAGTCGGTTCGGTCGATCACACCGGTTACCGACCGTTTCAATCGGGACCCGGTTCGGTATATCGGGAAACAGTGCCCCGAAAAAAAAATTAAAAAAATAAAATGTTAAAAAAGAAATTAAGATTATCACAATAATGTAGCGGAATTCAAATAAAAACGGGGCAATTGATATCATTTACTTTAAAGAGTGGTTATTTTCGAGAAATTCTTGGTTCATTACTTCGTTTGACAGTCAGAAATTGAACAGGAAGCGCAAAATTGCTAGTCATTTGAACGATATTGTCGGCGGATGTGCACAATGTTAGTCCGATACTCCAGGGGAGTTGTCTGATGGATCTTTGTATGATCCAGCTGATGAGCCAGTGCATTCAAAAAGTGGCTCAAAATACGTTTTTTGGTCATTTGCACCATTTAAAAATGTTTTGATATTCTACTTACATGATTTCATGGCGTTTGACAGCCGAACAGAAACAAAAATGAGCCCCAAAACAATGAAAACAACTACTCAAAACATCGATAAAAAACGACTACATCGCTCCCATTCGCTCGTATAGCCTGTGTGCAAGTTACGGGTCTCTTTTTCTTCCGCGAGATTCATACGCTGGGCCGGTGGAACTATGTTCCAGTCCGCCCTCTATCGGCAAGATCCATCCGCCAGGAATTGGGGAAGTCCCCGGCGGATGGATCTTGCGCAAGAAAAGAGACCCCGTAACTTGCACACAGGGTAAACGAGCGAATTGGAGCGATGTAGTCGTTTTTTATCGATGTTTTGAGTAGTTGTTTTCATTGTTTCGGGGCTCTTTTTTTTTCTGTTCGGCTGTCAAACGACATTCGAAATCATGTAAGTAGAATATCAAAATGGTGTTGATTGCGAAAAGGCTAATTTATAGCCACTTTTTAAGGGCATGCAGTGGCTCACAGTCACAAGCGATCGTACATGTGATGTTTCCCCCAGACTAGCGGGCTAAGTTTCTGTGAACCGTGTTGCGATGGGCAATGGTGAACAAACGATGAATTTACTTCGAAAAAAAAAAAACTTTTCATGCGAAACTGAGTTAATTCTGGATACTGTAACTATTTTCCCGTAAAGATTGATATGTAAATCCATTAAAGCCTCAGTATTTATTATGTTATTTGCATATAAAAAGAGCATTATAAGCCCCAAACAGTGCATTTTGCCGATGCGTGCACGATTGCGTGATTTTACCGGTCCGAGTTTCGACGGTAAAAATTTATCGGGATACCGGTTCCCGACCGGTAAAAGTTTATCGGGACCCGGTTCCAACAATTACCGACATGACTCAGCCTTAATTTTTATACAATGATAATTAGAAGTCCACGGTTGTACCCTTGCGATTAGGCAGCCATTACCATAATTACCCGAACTACGGCGGTCTGCTTTGTAATTGTGTAAAAATAGAATGGAATAAAAACAGCTCTAGGCAAACTCCTCAACTTAGATAATTGAATATTTAGCGGTCTGTCTATTTTCCGCTGCTCGCATTAACTCATAAATCATTCAAAAAGGTCATAATTTCAACCAACTAAAAAGACTTGTTATTCCGTAAAACTAGACTTGCTCACTCTCCTACCTTTAATCGCTTTTTTGAATAGGTTATACTGGTCCCAATTTGTTAAGGATATATATTAAAGCTTAGAGTCTACTCTTTGACGGGACTGGGTCATGATGATTCAATAGAGAGGTCATCAACAACTAAAAACCTCTTTGGTAAATGTTTGAAAAACTGTAGGCATTATATAATTTTTTGTTCTTAAAGGGGTAGTTCAGTTTTGGCTGCACATCACAATTTTTTTGTGAGGTAATGAAAAACTGAGTGTCGAATTTGAGAGAACATGCAATTTTAATGGCAGAATAAACTTTATTTGGTCAAAATCGACCCAGAAACGGCTGAAATATCAATAAATATATCTGATCTTATAATTATTTGGGGCCTAAATAATTAGATGATTTTTAAAAAAAAATTTTAAAAAATGCTTGCACTTTTTCTTTAAAATCATGTGTTCTTCCAAGTATTACACCAATAGTTTTTAGCTCATGCGACCCGAAGGGCCCGATGAGCTTATGCCATGGCGTGGCGTCCGTCGTCCGTCCGTCCGTCCGTCCGTCCGTCCGTCCGTCCGTCCGTCCGTCCGCCCGTCCGTCCGTCCGTCCGTCCTTCCGTCCGTCCGTCCGTCCGTCCGTCCACAGTTTTCAAAATGCTTCTTCTTCGTTATTTTTCAACCGATTTTGATTCTGATTGTTTCATAAGATAGGGCTAGGAGGGGGATTTAAAACTTCTACACAGAATCGTGAAATTCATTATCTATGGTAATTTATGCAAATTTATTCGAAATCACAAAAAATGCTTCTTCTCCTTCATTTCTCGACCGATTTTGATTTGGTTTGCTTTATCTGGTAGAGCTAACTTTGGTACACAAAACTTCTACACAGAATTTAGAAATTTTTCTCCATTAATTAATTATGGTAATTTATGCAAATTTATTCCAGAAATCACAAATAATGCTTCTTCTCCTTCATTTCTCGACCGATTTTGATTTGGTTTGCTTTATCTGGTAGAGCTAACTTTGGTACACTAAACTTCTACACAGAATTTAGAATTTTTTCTCCATTAATTAATTATGGTAATTTTTTATTTATTTATTTATTTATTTATTTATCTTTTTTAATTTTTTTGTTTGATTGATTTATTTTTTTTTAAAATTTATTTTTTTTATTTGTATTTATTTATTATTTTTTAAAATTTATTTATTATTATTATTATTATTTTTTTTTTTTTCTTTTTCCCATGTCCCTTCTGGGGCGTCAAATTAATATTTTTTTCACTCTAATTTTTTTGGTTTTAATTTGTATGTCCCTTCCAGGGCATCAAATTTTTATTTTTTGACCAGTTGAAAAGTGTATTTGAAATTTGCGATATTTGATGTTGCGAGATGCCGGATGAGCGCTACGTCATTGACGTTCTGGTTCATTACCTCACAAGTGAATTATTTCCTGAAGTGCCCTCTAAACTAAAACTAAACTATCCCTTTAAGATTGAAAATGCTTACAATTGCATTTATCATGGTCACTTTTGCATTGCCTACCTGGCAATTAGGTTGGGGTTGGATTGTGCCAATGCCTCTCATCATGGGCGTAGACATGTCATTGATACCCATTCAACTGGAGGGATGATCTATTCATTCATTCCCCCCAGTTGAATAGGTATTACGTAAGTCGCTACCCCCGTGCCTCTCCTCCATCAGAGCCTCTTATGAATAAATTATTATTAAGCTTCAACCAATCACCCAACCATATTATCTTTTATCTGGCGAGCTTTGGTCCTTGTATGCTGTGCTGAGATCACTGGACCAAACATACCCCGTGTTCACACACAAAATTTTCAGCCCTTAATCATGACTAAAGAATCAGCAGCTGACTATAGAATCAGCTTCCCATTAAAAATTTGTGTGTCTGAACGCTTACTAACGAAACGATGTATCGCTAGAGATGACTAGCGATACGCTGGTTTTATCGTAGTTTCGTACGAGAGCTGACTATAGAATCACGCTTATTCCGTGTGTGAACAACCGTAACTGGCTAATCATGACTAAGTGGGCGTGGCTTAATGCGAACGTTCGCTCGCACAGCTGCAGAGAGAGAGCGCAGACAGAAAAAAAGGACAACACACTGCGCAGTAGCAAACTGCGTACTTATACGATGTTTGGGGGGGGGGGGGGGTTCGGCGCCACCTGTGAACCAGCTGGTGTCCGATATGCTCTGTGTGTGTGTGAACGTTGACCAGGTTTGATTTAATCATCACTAGCGATACGACGTATCGTTAGTGATGATTCTATAGAGATGATTAAGGGGTGAAAATGTTTGTGTGTGAACACGGGGATTGTTGACAAGTAATCTTCTCTAATCAGCACTGGACCGCTTAAAGGGATAGTTGAGTTCTGGTAAAGAGAGTACAGTTTTGGTCAAACTGGATTTTAGTATTAAACCAAAACCTGCATCATTACATTACAAACTAATAGTTATGACTCCACCATGCTCAAAAGGAATACAAAATTACAAATGACTAAGTAAAAAGCCCGTTATCATTCCAAAAGAGCCGTTAAAATTCAAGAGGGCGCTCTCTAAACACTCATCAGTTTCAGCCATTTTAAATAGAATATTGTGCATGTGATGTTTTGTTTATATAATGATTAGATAGAGAGATAATCAACAACTATTTACACAAAATAACTTTTTTGTGAGATAATGAAAAACTGAGTATCAAATTTGAAAGAGCATACAATTTTAATGGCAGAATAAACTTTATTTGATCAAAATCGGTTCAGAAACGGCTGCAATATCCATAAACATAACCATTTGTAATAAATGTGGGGCCCCACAAGTATTCAATAATTTTGAACCAGCCATAAAAAATTTGTTTTTAAATGCTTCCTCTTTTCAAAAAATTTCAAAAGAGGTTTTTATATAGTTGTTGATTATCTCTCTATCTAATCACTATTTCAACAAAACATCACATGCACAATATTTTTATTTAAAATGGTTTAAACAAAATGTTTTGAAGGCGCCCTGTTTGGTTTAAACACCTCCTTTTGAATGATAACAGGCTTTTTACTTAGTCGTTTGTAATTTGTTTATTCCTTTTGAGCATGGTGGAGTTATAACTATTAGTTTGTAATATAAGAGTGCAGGTTTTGGTTACTAAAATTATGTTTGACTAAAACTGTACTCTCTCTGCCATAACTCAACTATCCCCTTAACTGCTGGTTCAAAACTATTGAATAATTGTGGGGCCCCACATTTATTACAAATGGTTATGCTTAAATGGATATTTCAGCCATTTCTGAACCGATTTTGATCAAATAAAGTTTATTCTGTCATTAAAATTGTATGCTCTTTCGAATTTGACACTCAGTTTTTCATTATCTCACAAAAAATTATTTTGTGTAGCGCCCTCTATACCAAAACTCAACTATCCCTTTAAAGTGGCCGTGCAAACCAAATGCAAGTTGACTTAGAACTCTTTATCTGTAATATGAGTGTACACATCAAATATTTGTAAACTGTTTGACCTAAATAATGTGCTTTGAACATATTATTAAACATTTTTTAGCAATTATTGTTTTTATTTTGCTAAGCCGCACCTCTTAAAAAACTCTTCAGAGTGGAATTATATTATTGCACATATCAACAAAGGTACTAGACCCCTTTAGTCCAAATTGCTTCTTAAACTTTCCTGGTCAAAGTCATTATCTGCACCTACATTTTAATTCCATCCAATACCATGGAGCTGAATAGACTCCTGCAATTCTGGATCTAGGCATTGTCAATATTTGTCAAAATGTTTTGCTCCAGTGACCTCATTCTCAGTGCAGCATAGTTTATTAGAGACACGTGTACAAACGGTGATGAAAAGTATTTCACTGCAGGAGTCGAGGAGTGGATGAATGCTCGCCAGTAATGAAAAATAAGGTTGGTTGAAGCTTCATTTTGTATGTTAATAATTTTGTTTCTAATTCATCAAGTCATTTGATAACAACTGTCATTTAAAGGGATAGTTAAGTTTTGGTATTTAAAAAATGCTTCCTCTTTTCAAAAATGTACAGAAGAGTTGTTTAAATAGTTGTTGATTATCTCTCTCTCTCTCTATCTAATCAGTATTTCAATAAAACATCACATGCCCAATATTTTATTTAAAATGGTTGAAACCGATGAGTGTTTAGAGAGCACCCTCTTGAGTTTTAACAGCTCTTTTTGAATGATAACAGGCTTTTTACTTAGTCTTTTGTAATTTTGTATTCCTTTCAAGCATGGTGGAGTTATAACTATTAGTTTGTAATGTAATGGTGCAGGTTTTGGTTACTAAAATTCAGGTTGACCAAAACTCAACTATCCCTTCACGTAGTAATTTCTTTCAGTCTTTAAACTTTGTGCAACCAATATGCCATGAATGACTACGCATTTCTTGACATCCTGTGTACAGCAAACAAGTTCACACGCATGAAAATTGGCAGCTTGAACTTGAATGCGTGTTTATGATTGTCTAAGCAAGCGCACTGTAGCCAAACATTTTACGAAGATTGTGCAATGAATGAATGTAATATTATTTCCCAGAATCAATATGGATTTAGACCGGGGCACTCCGCATATTCAGCTTTACTTGAGTCTATTCATAAGGTAAATTTTTTGTTTTGATAATAAAAGAATTATGTTGGGTCTGACCACACATAGCTATATTACAATAGCGTTGTGTGGAGACCAACCTCTTCCTCCTGCTGCACTATCCAACACACAAAAAAAAAATTTGTCAGCCGATTCCTCCCTCCATTTACCAGCAAATGAAAAAAACTTTCGTTTATGTGATCCACAATTCATATACTTTGATAATAATTTCCGACTCTGTTGTTTTGAAGACCGCAAAATGTAGGAAAAAATTATTATTTCCCGTCCGTTTTCCTTACCAATGCGTCCTAAAACACAGCGTTCAACTGTTGAACGGTACAGTGTACGAATGGGTGGTATGCTTATCTCCAGCGTATTAGCGTGATTGCGTGTAAATGGTCCAACTGATTGGACCATTAACTTTAGTAGATGTCGGTCTGACCTGTTCCTTGCTCATTGTATTTTATTTTAATACATTGAGAAAATATGGAATTAGAGGTGTATAGTTGATTAGTGTAAAAGTTATTTGTCAGATCAAAAACAATATGTTGTGATTAATGATTGTAAGTCTGAAATGAGGGCCCCAAGGCTCTATCCTGGGACTACTATTATTTTTAGTTTATTTTTAAAGTTTATATTGACTTGTGTAACATTTCTGAATGTTTAAATTTCATTCAGTTTGCAGATGACACCAGTGTGTCCATGACACATGACAATCCTGATGGAAAATTTTAATCAAGAATTAGAGAAGCCTTTTGATTGGTTACTCATAAATAAATTGGTTTTAAATGTAAATAAACCATAGTATATTATGGTCTTTAAATACTAAAAGAAATGTTGATAATGAGTTTAATGTCAAAATAGGTAATCAAGATATATAGAGAGCCTTCATTGAAATTCTTAGGAGTGACCATATAGATGATGGATTGTCGTGGCATGAACACATTGGTGTCGTCTGCAACACAGAAGCATTGGTATGATATATTTAAGCTAAAAATGTTCCCCCAGAGTATTTTGATCGTAGAATGTGTCCGTTAAGAGCTTTGAATTCGTTCAGGCCCACAAGTTACAAGATTTGTTTTCCCACCTGGTTTGGTGGATGCAAATGTGTTACACTCCCTTTCAAGTGGCCATGCAAACCAAATGCATGTTGACTTAGAACTCTTTATCTGTAATATTAGTGTACACATCAAATATTTGACCATAATAATATGCTTCATATTATTAAACAATTCAGCAATTATTGTTGTTTTTATTTTGCTAAGCCGCACCTCTTAAAAAACTCTTCAGAGTGGAATTATATTATTGCACAGTTTGCATGTATCAACAAAGGGGCTTTAATCCAAATTGCTTCTTAAACTTTCCTGGTCCAAGTCAATTATCTGCACCTAATTCCATCCAATACTATGGAGCTGAATAGACTCCTGCAATTCTGGATCTAGGCATTGTCAATATTTGTCAACATTTTTTGCTCCAGTGACCTCATTCTCAGTGCAGCATAGTTTATTAGAGACACGTGTACAAAAAACGGTGATGAAAAGTATTTCACTGCAGGAGTCAGGGAGTGGATGAATGCTCGCCAGTAATGAAAAATAAGGTTGGTTGAAGCTTCATTTTGTATGTTAATAATTTTGTTTCTAATTCATCAAGTCATTTGATAACAACTGTCATTTAAAGGGATAGTTAAGTTTTTGGTATTTAAAAAATGCTTCCTCTTTTCCAAAATTTACAAAAGAGTTGTTTAAATAGTTGTTGATTATCTCTCTCTCTCTATCTAATCAGTATTTCAATAAAACATCACATGCCCAATATTTTATTTAAAATGGTTGAAACCGATGAGTGTTTAGAGAGCACCCTCTTGAGTTTTAACAGCTCTTTTTTTAATGATAACAGGCTTTTTACTTAAAATCTTTTGTAATTTTGTATTCCTTTTCGAGCATGGTGGAGTTATAACTATTACGTTTTCCCAACATGAATTTGATCTTAACATTCACCACTCGCTCAGCGGTGGATACGAATTCCAATGACAATTGACGGTTTTGAATGCGAAGTGTTTGAAATTGATTGACGAATGATGAATTAGAATGATAATTGACGAAGTTGAAGTTAGGATTTCCGCTCTGTTGGTTCCTCAGGACGAATTTGAAGTACAAATGTATGAAATTGAATGACAAAAGTGTTAAAACGGATGAGAAAACCTAGATACTTTTAAACGAACACTCAAAATAATGTTGTTAGAGAAATTATATGCAATGGTTAGGGCATGTATTGTGTGTTTGCGTGAGTGTTTATCTATGTGTGTGAATGTGTATGAATATGATATATGCTGTATTTGTAAGATACACTGTCTGAAATATACTGACATAGATGTAATAGATTATTTGATTTTAAAAGTGTCTGTTGGTTTAATTGAAAAACACAAAATAAGGCTTCTGCACTTCTAAATTGATTTAATTCTGTTAGACATTTCTTTTGTATAACTTGTTTATAATAGTTGATGTATTGTATCTTTTGATGTTTTTTTTTTAATGAAGAATGTGAATAAACTGAAATGAAATGAAATGAAAATGAAAGCAAAACCCAAGTTATATATAACCACTTCAATGTGACGTCATAATGGTGTTCAACTGTTCCTGATATAAGCGTCATTGTCACAAGGTTGTATGCCTTTTTTTTATTGATGATACTACTAATAATAATCCATTCTTATAAAGCGCAATCAACAATGAAGTCTCAATGCGCATACATATTATATAAAAAGAAAAATAGAAAGAAATAGAAGAGTATGATTTTAGTGCTTCCTAATTAAGGTGAGGGTCTTTACAGGCATCTGTGCAAATACCATCCCGACTATCCCGTCATACAATTTATTACAATGTTGTATTGTGATGTCTACAATGTATAATATTACACATGTGCAAATACCATCACGGTGTACTAGAGTAACAATTTATTCTAATTTTGTGAGGGTGGCAACCTGTCGCTAAGTGATTGGCTGGCTGAGCTAAAAAGTGGATAAATAATTAATCACGTGCATGGTGCTGGTGAGGTATTTGTTTCTACCAGTACATGTATGGATGAAATTTGGACAATGGTTATTGATACTCGTGTGGGAAACTGTATCTACATGTACATCTGTGCAGCTGCATCAATTGCTTTGTTTATACTTGTAGTAGTCCAGGATATGTGTTTCAGGAAATGCTTCCTATCGGCCATGATCACAAGTAATTATGTTCATTTTGGAGGCTACTGTTCAAGCAAGCTGCAAATTTTACTTCCCATGCAGTTCAGGCTTATAAATTGATTGGATTTGCATACATGTACTCTTAGATTTTGCCTTATGAGTGATCTAGTGTTTAATATCCCACCATTGGTTGGCTCAGTATACCATATATATATAGTATACTTCGATTACTATTCCTTGACATTTCTTTTCAAGCAGCGGAGTGTGGTGTTGATCTTATAAACATTATTTCAAATCGGACAAGTGGAGTGTGTTTTATATAGTACTATAGAGGTAGATACGTTTTACCCTTTGTCGAGAAGTTCTTGCAACAAATGCATCCTAAATCACAGATTGAGCAGAATTATTTTGTTCTCTCCAAACAGCGGATTGTGAGGTTGAAGAGTGTTTTTTTCTTCTTCAAATTGGTCTTGTGAAGTGTTGTTTTATAGCACTATATAGTATATACGCAAGATCCTTTTGACTTTTTGTTGTGAATAACTCTTAATAAATGCATGATCACTAAGTGTGCAGAATACTTTTGTTCTGACTGAACTCTACATCTAGGTGCCACGTCAGGCAACAGCCATGGATATGGCCCCAGGGCCTCCGGCCATTGATTACTTTGGCTCCAGTGTTCTGGTGAGATAATATTATTGAGTCAAAATACATTAATCGATTGCTAATTTCATTGAAACATTGGTTGGGACCTGTCTCTTTCTTACTTTCTTTGTTAACTCATTCGCCACCTACATGTACAACTGGTCAGATTTATTTGGCTTAACCTACATGTATATTCATTGCTAATTGTGACCGGCTATGTCAAATAGTTTAATAGTAAAAATCAAATTTGAGATTATATATATACCATATAAAGGGGGTATTTATCAGCATTAATTTGATACCCTATTACAATTAATTTGGATAATATTTGGCAGAGTTATGATAATGTTTTATATTTCATAATGCATTAAGTTGAAACTGAGATAATGAAGTTTTAAATATGACAATCACTATTGAAACCATACAAAGTTGGAATCATTAATAACTATGCACTAGGTTAATGTTCAAACTTGAGTTTTTTTGCATTATAAAGAGCAAAAGGTTATCTTGCTAGTTATGTCAAAATGCTTGTTTGCCCGCTGGGACCGATTTTCAACTAACTGCAAAACATGATTACCGACATGTAGTGGGTTTTGATATAGCCGGTCACAAGGATATATTGAAACTTTGGTTTGGACTTTAAAGGGGTAGTTTAGTTTTGGTAGAGAGGGCGCTGCACATCACAATTTTTTTGTGAGGTAATGAAAAACTGAGTGTCGAATTTGAGAGAACATGCAATTTTAATGGCAGAATAAACTTTATTTGGTCAAAATCGACCCAGAAACGGCTGAAATATCAATAAATATATCTGATCTTATAATTATTTGGGGCCCAAATAATTAGATGATTTTTAGAAAAAAATAATAAAATGCTTGCACTTATTCAAAAATTTTCAAAAGCGTTTTTTAAATAGTTGTTGATGATCTCTCTATTTAATCATTATATCAATAAAACATCACATGCATAATTTTGTATGAAAAATGGTTGAAACCAATGCCTTTTTAAAAAGCGCCCTCTTGTGTTTTAATGGCTCTTTTTGAATGATAACAGGCTTTTTACTTAATCGTTTGTAATTTTGTATACCTTTCGAGCATGGTGGAGTAATAACTATTAGTTTATAATGTTACTGTGCAGGTTTTGGCTACAAAAGTTCAGCCTTACCAAAACTAAACTACCCCTTTAAGCTTTCTTTTTTTAACCCATTCACAGCATAAACTGGTCAGATGTACATGTATGCTTTAATTTAAATGAATTGCTAATTATATTGAAAGTTTCATTTGAAACGTTGGTTGGGACTTATTTGGTAAGTAGACCTTTGTTAACCAATTCATGTCCATACTGGTCAGATTCATTTGGCTTTAAATCTAAAATTAATTGCTAATTTATATTGAAACTTTGGTGGGGACTTCATGCTTTCTTTGTTAACCCATTCACAGTGTAAACTGGTCAGATGTACATGTATGCTTTAATTTAAATGAATTGCTAATTATATATTGAAAGTTTCATTTGAAACGTTGGTTGGGACTTATTTGGTAAGTAGACCCTGGCCTTGTGTATTCACATACTGGTCAGATTCATTTGGCTTTAAATCTAAATTCATTGCTAATTTATATTGAAACTTTAGTGGGGACTTCATGCTTTCTTTTTTAACCCATTCACAGTGTAAACCGGTCAGATGTATATATGTTGAATTTAAATGAATTGCTAATTATATATTGAAAGTTTCATTTGAAACTTTGGTCGGGACTTATTTGGTAAGTAGACCCTGGCCTTGTGTATTCACATACTGGTCAGATTCATTTGGCTTAATCTAAATTAAATTTTGCTAATTATGTATTAAAACTTTGGTAGCCGGGGACTTGTTTTGTACTTTCTTTGTATCATGGAAACCTGGTGTACTATGTATTAACTCTGTGGGACATTGAATACAGAATACAGAGCACTGATATAAAAAAAAAATTCTTAAAGGGATCTATTATTAAACTTTGTTGACATGCATTATAAAGTGATGAATAGTTGGTACAATGTGTATTGTTGTGATATGAGATGTCCACTGAGTAATGTGTGAAAATTTCACATTAAATGGATGTTAAAATATGGCAAAGTAATGAGCGGAAAATGCAAATTGATATTCACTAAATCATTGCACTGACTTTGTTTGTACACGGTCATGACTATCCAGTGGATAGTTAAGAATCCAAACACTCCAATCGTAAATATCTATTTTTAAACGAAAGATCCATGTTCCATGCTTCTACTGTTAATACGAATACAACAAGGTTTGAGAGAACCGATAGAGTTCCAAGTAAGTTTTGAGGATTTGGACAATGTTACTAGATCCAGTTTTACAGGTACAAGCTATATATTCCTTTTTTTTTTTTGTACCCTGATATAACAGAATACCTGGGGGTGTATTCTGAAAAATTATTTTAAAGCTAAAATGTATTGTATCTACATACTTGCGTCACAAAAATATTTTTAGCCAAATCGGTATTCTGAACCAGGCTGCATGTACTATAAATATATGAATACCGATTTGCAAAAAAATATATTAGTGACATAGATACAATAAATTTTAACTTAAAATCCTTTTCAGAATACACCCCCTGATTAAAGGCCTGATATATTATACAGATGTTAACTGACGGTGGAGGGAATATCACGGAATGTACTCTATGAGGGATTTTCACGCACGCACTCACTCACTCACTCACTCACTCACTTCAAGGAGTTACTAGTCGAATAGTAACTCCTTGCTCACTTGCAGTCGATCATCGTAGTTTGCCTCTCTCCGCACTAATATAGTCTCAACATGTTCAGATCACTGCATTTCTATCATTAGTATTTGTTAATTGTTTTCTTTGATGAGCTTTATCAGCTCACTTTCTGATCCAGTACCGGTACGTGTAAATGTTTGTTCAAGGTATATGGGTTGTTGTTTTTGTAAGGTTAATTGAATGGAAGGGTGGGTTATATCACTAGCCATGTGTCATAACAAAATATCATTGCAATCATGTGACTGTGGAGCCAATCAATGACTCGTATTTTACCAAGTCATATAATATAACAAGTTAATTTTCATTGACCCAACCACCTTGTTATAAACAAGGTTCCACTGCATATCAAAGGCAAGGCGTTAACCCAGTGCATTTTAGTTCTCTCTCTCTCCCTCTCTCCTTTTTACAATCCCTCCTTTGTATCCCTCCATCACCCATCTTCCCCCTCCCCCTCTCGACCCTTTCTCCCCCCTCCTGTCTCTCACACATTCCCCCTTTGTATCCCTCCATCACCCCATCTGCTCCCCCTCTCGACCCTTTCTCCCCCCTCCTGTCTCTCACACATTCCCCCTTTGTATCCCTCCATCACCCCATCTGCCCCCCCCCCCCCCCTCTCGACCCTTTCTCCCCCCTCCTGTCTCTCACACAATCCCCCTTGGAATCCATCAATCACCCATCTGCCCCCCCCCCCCCCCCCCTCTCGACCCAAAACTCGTTCAAAGAGGGAAAAAGGAAAGAAAAGATATTGAGAGTGGGCAGATAACTTGGGCGTTTTTTTTCGGGATATCGAGTATCGATTTTTGTGCCCGGGACTCAACATTTTTCGGCGGGACCCGGGTACCCGTGACTCGTCAACAGCTCTAACTCCTATTGTGATGTAACAATGACTATGCCAATTCTGTGTGAAGAGCTTGCGCGCTGATAGAGCAAGACTGTAATGCGCCTGCGCAATCCAGGACACTGATAATGATGGGCCAAGCCATGGCTGAGGCTAGGCAAATCCATTCATACTTGCACAAACAGTGGCTCGGCACTGTAAAAGTAAAATTTAATAAATGGTCTTGTTTGGTTGCCTAATCTGTCATTTTCTCGTTTCACATTGTCTCTCCTAGACTGTACAGTCACAGAGGTCCCTATCAAGGCAGTACTCCAGGGATGCCAATAGGAAGCGGAAGATGAACTTCAAAGCTGGTCGCAGGAGTCCTGCGATAGGGGAACGGCAGGTTCTCGACGTACTTCGACTTACCTTGGATCTAAACCAGCAAAACGTCAACATCAATGTACAACCTGTTTACAAGATCCGAGATGAGAGCACTGTTGCCAGTGCGAGTCCAGCAAAGAGGACTAAATATTTACCTGCATCGACGTCGCGCTCGGAACAAGTCATTGAGATACTCAGCAGTTCTGATGAATCAGCGGAAGGCAATCAAACAAACAAAATAGAGCAATCGCGTGATTCCGATGTCATATGTTTAGACTCTGACTCAGAAAACAGTGACATAAGATCACTTATTCAGAAACCTCTCCCAGTACATACATTGTCAGATTATCAGCATAACCTTGAATATGATAGTGACGCCAGCTCGAGTGTGAGTGACTTACCTGAAATTCCCCTCTTGGAACCTATGACTAGCAGTTCCGAGGTAATAGCATCTGAGCCGTGTACTCTTAAACCAAAAGCCAAGCCAGAGGAATATTTTGAACCTGAAGAACGTCATTGGTGGCCAGAAATAGGTGAACATTCTCAACAAGAGACAATTGCTATTAAAGAAGAGGACCGAGAAGCTTCAAGGCATTCTTCTGGAGAGCCTGAAGAATATCTTGACAATCCCAAAGATGCGTGTTGGACTGCTCTGCTGTCTTTCCCGGAGCATGTGAAGGCAGCTGATCAGTCGGTGCGGAAGCAGAGACACAACCACTGCTTCAGCCGCGTCTTTAGTCAGGACAAACATAATGTCGTCTACAGCTGCCAAGACGAGGATTTTACGCATTCTGCAGTAGCTCTGATAGACCAGTTCAGCACAACTGCACATAAGCCATCGGCAAAGTGCCTCCAGGCTCTCTTCCATGAAACGCTTAGAGTGGAATGCACCTCATATAGCGACTTGTGTAAAGTCTACAGCTGCCTCAAGAACATCCAGCATCTGCATCATCCTAGCTCCAGAGACTTTCCTATCGAGTGGAAGCACATCAAGTCCCTTGCTGAATCAATGCATCAGGTCAGAGGCCACTCTCCTGAGACCTCTCTGCAGTGGCACACCAATCTCTTTGCACTGCGCTTCCTTGTGACAGTCCTAGAGGACGACTTGGAGAGGAAGACCAAGTGGAACACCCTGAAGAAGTCTTACGTCTTTGCCCTCTTGAACCCAGAGACCTGCAGACCCCAGTGCAGTGAGGTGAGGGAGTGGTTGCATCGACTGGTGACAGAGTTTGCTGGACCAGCTTCCACATGTGGGTGTCCGGAGGGTATGTGTCTCCGGAATGAACTTCTGCTTGTGGAGAAACTGCTGCAGCTTAGTATTCGGCTGACCACCCAGTGGAACTACAGGGAATACTTGCAGAATGTAGCAGAAGAGCTGAATTCACTTGGTCTTGCAGACTTCCACCAAGTCCAAGTCATGTTTGAGGTGAATATTAAAACATACTACTGGGCTCCTTCATTTTTTTTTTTGGTGCCAGTAACATAATTTCCACTCAATTTTTTGGCCCGAAACAAAAATTTACCTTGACTGGCCCTGAAATTAGATTTCATCTGTCATGTCACTTTTAATTTAATAGTTATTTCGATCTTTATGGTGATCTTTAATGAAGATAATAATTTAAAGTGCCTATTTATTGAGTATCTACATGTATATGATTATTGTCATGTTTAAATATATACAATGTAGTTAAATACAAATATTTTGTATACAATTTTTTTTATCCAGACACTCCAGCATGACGAGCTACGGCTGAGGCTATCAGAACTGCTCTTCAACTCCTACTACGAATGTGAAGTCATGTGGGACAACAGCAATCGAAGGGAAACTATCTCCATGTCGCGTATCGTTGATGGCTACTTCTTCTACCTAACCAGACAGAGCGAAACACTGCCATCCAAGTGTGCAATGGGCGAACAGAGTAGTAGCTTTGCGGGAGAGGAAGGGGTGCAGGGAAGGGTCGAAGAAGGGGTAGATGGAAGAACAGCAATGTCCCTGGAGCAGAGAGTGGAACTGATGGTGTACCTCCTCCTCATCATGGTCCAGAGCTACCTCAAATGTTCAGATGGTGAGTACCCTATAATCACAATATTGGAAAGTGCAACTGATGCAGGGTGCTTCGTAGCTCAGCTGGTAAAGCATCACCCATAAAACTGGTACCTATGGACCATAAATGCCTCTTTCTTTAGACTTGTTTTGCCTGTGTGGTCATTTTTATATTGTTTAATTATTAATTTCTTCTCTTTGTAGATAGTCCGTGTGGTTGCTTACAATGCTTTATCAGCTTTTAAAATATTTCTCTTTAAGGATTCTGTTACTAGAGAGGAGATATTAGCATGAATAATTGCGGTGGGTAACCATGATGAATGTCTTTTCCTTCAGATTGTGGACCATCATTATTTTGTAATGTGTTTTGGTTATTTCTTCCCTTCACTATAGGATCCAGTTCTTCAAAGAAAGATGCCAACCATATTTTGTAATGTGTGTTCATGGTCAATCTCTTTTCTTCCCTCTACGAACCAGTTCTTCCAAGGACAGATGCCAACACAAAGAATTATTTTCTTTTACTTTAGATTGTGGACCATATTTTGTAATGTGTGTGTGTTTAAAAGAAATCTCTTTTCTTCCATATAGGATCCAGTTCTTCTAGGACAGACGCCAACAAGAAGAGTTCCATCTGGTCCACGTCCTTCCTCCCCGCGCGGAGACTGACCGATGAGGATCAGATCTGCCTCATACAGATGGGCGACTTCGTAGACAGGCTCCGAGGTCACGTGACGGCACTCTGCGGAGGAGGTCACATGACCCTTCGGACAAGGATGTGGTTGGACCAGATGAGCACTCTCTACGACTGGTTTGACAGATGATAGAGATGACGGACTGCCTAGTCCGCTGCCCGGACGGCCTACCTAAGCATAACAGCCGATAAGAGATTGGACATGTACCGTCGCATGATGGGGTATGGCATACTGGAACCGGCAGACCGCCCGGTCGATTTGTGTTACGTTAATAGCTTTCCCCCTCGCAAACGGGGAAAATGTTAATAAGCATTGGCACCTAGCCAAACCTGATTGGCTGCAGCATTACGACATGGAGCGATGATTCACAGTATTTCGTAGCGATCGTATACGAAATGGTTCAGCGCTCGCAGCATGCTCATGAATAGTGATTGACGTGCGCTGCGAACTGGTGATTTTGTCCACGCCCATTTTCCTAAATCGTCTAGTAGACGTTGTTTTGGACAGGGGCACGAGTATATCGCTGCTTGGTATATAGCGCGCGTTGAGTGGTCTCAGTGTAGTCTGTGTATGCAACTTCAAAACATGTCTAGAATTTTGAATAGGTACTGTCAGACTGCTGGACAACATAGAATCTGCTATTTTGTAATGTGCTCATCAATGACTCGTCAATCTAGCGCATATGATTGTATGGACAGGTGTTTTGGACAGTGCATTTATATTATATGGTGAACATTAATTATCAAAGACTTTGACTAATGACAGGGCGATAACTTTTTTATTTGCATGTACCATGCGAGACTATTCAAACCATATTTTTGTTACGGTGCAATAACTATTAATATTATCTGACGTGGTCAAATACTAGTCATTGATTGGCTAACCTCAGTCATGTGATGTTAAGCATATTTCATTATATTACACGGAAGAGCCGCAGTGTATCGATAGAGGAAAATATGACCTATGGCAAACAATGAGAGTGATGCTATGGATTGCAGGTGTTATATTACATGCTACAAGGGAGAATGTATTATGACATCATGAGAGAGAGAGAGATTCTATTTTGACGTCACAATGACTTGTCAACATATTACTTCGAAAAGCCACATTTTCTAGTCGAGCTCAGAAGGCTACAAGGATAAGATGTGTTACTTTTGTCATATAACATCACAGATGTTAACTTTGTTGTCGGGGAAATCATGGAATGTTCCCTCGGGATTTGAAATGCTATTTCGTGAAGACAATAAGTCCCTCGACTACGTCTCGGGACATATAATCTACCCTAAATAGCATTTCAAATCCCTCAGAGAGAAATATTCAGTGATATTCCCTCCATCACCAGTTAACATCTGTATAATATTTTGATAAACCAGTGACTATATATTAATGAAACCCTGCTAAGCTTAGCATTGTTTTGTAGATGCTAGGGCATGGTAGGCAACTTGTGGTCTTTTTCCCCTTTCCAACTAGGGTTGATTTAGTTGATAATTCTAGGAGTGACCCAGCAAACCGAGGGCGGCAACAGAATAGATCACTTGATGATACAGTGGAGCCTCTTTATAACCTTGTTATAACAAGCTTTTTTCACAGGTCCAGGTTCTATTTTTTAAATTATTTTTATAAGCCCTGATACAATGAGATACCTGCATGTATGTAACATGCTCGATTCAATGTGCCCAAGGTACTCCTTATAATGAGGATTCACTGTATTTTGAGCCTCCACACTAACTTTTTTTCTGTACTGGCCCGTTCGGGCAAGTGAAATCATAAATGTTGAATGTCTACTTGCCCCTATATGAAATTGACCTGCCCTCTCTCTTCTAGATGAGATTTAAGCCCTGCGCAGATCGGACTGGTTTTCAGTCGGATTGGGTCAGTGTGGTCAGATTGGGTCCGATGTATCTGAGTCGGGAGCAAGCCGAAAGCCAGTCGGAGATCGGGCGTGACTCTTTCCTGGATCGTGTCAAATCGGCTCTGTGTGCTTTGGGCTTTAGACGTATGGAATTACATTGTGCTCTCGTAGTCCAATGAACATTGCTTATTTGGGCAAGCAAACTAGACAATTTATGCAATTTTACTTGCCCGACACCAATTTTTACTTGCCCCGGACAAGCGGGCAAGTGCTAGTGTCGATCCTAGCTGTACTTACTTGGCCTGATCACCTCTTAGCAACTCTTAGCAGGGTTTCGCATGATGGGGACCAAAGAGTTTAGTTCTGACTAATCAATTTGTTTACTTACATGTTTAAATTGTACATTCAATAACTTTTTTTCTGTTGTAGTGGAAACCAAATGCTATATCAGATTTATAGCAGTTATTTCTGGTTAGTTTTTTTTTTGACAATATAAAATACAATGTTAATTCTTATGCAACAGTATTTTCTGGACTGTTTTTTAAAAATAATTTTGACATGATCATTAGCATTTTCCAAATGTCATGAAAAGTTGTACACTGCAACTCTAAAAAGAAATATTCTTTTCTTTTTCCGTCCTTTTTAACAAAATACCATTACCATTATTGCATTAAATGCTACAGCCTGCTTATGGCCTTGACCCGTTTCCTATCTGTTTGACATCTGGTCCAAGTTCGAATGGACTAGTAGGATATTTTTAATTTGGCCCTGTTTCGTGTGAACTTTGCTAGATACTGACCATGTTGGTGCAGTGGGACTAGGCCATACATGCCTTTATCTATTCAGTTTTAATGATAAAAAGTCATTCCATGCTGCCAGTTTTTGTATCATGTTGTTGACACTGTTGTGTGTGCTACACCCATCAAGTAAACTTACAATTCATGTACCTTTTACTTGTATCAAGATTTCATAATTTATACAACCTTTTCATTGTTTTTCACTAATATAATGCTGAAAATTCCAAATGTACAAAAATATACAAAACTGAAATAACTGCCCTCTTTAGGCATTACAACAAAAAGAAAAAAAAGTATGAGATAACATTAAGGCTTTGTATATTCTGCCAGCCAAATAGGCCTTTTTTCTTTACATGTGAGATGAGTTTTTTTCATTGTTTTTTTTCTAGGTTATTTAATAAAGGGGAGCCAAACGGTGGCATTTTTGCTTACTGTTAAAGGGGTATTCCGGGCCTGATAAAACCATTTGTTATTTGAATAAGCAGAATAAGAGGCATAATTGGTGAAAATTTGATCAAAATCAAGACAAGAAACACGGGAGTTATACCTATTTGAACATCATGTAGTAATGAGCGATCGTTTCAAAATTGCCGCCATATGCAACATCATTGACGAGCAACTCGCCCTGGCTTTAGTACATGAAAATACACTTATTTCTCATTTTCGTTGCTAAAAATAAATTTTTCTCTGCTTGTTTTCACGAATTCATAGAAGAATATCGATGGACCAACCTCTTTGGAAATTGTAAGCTCATAAATTTGCTTTGTATTAAGAAAATTTAAATTTTGTAAAATTTCCATGTAGAAGTAAAAATGGCTGCAGCTCGCAAGTGACGTCACGATCGATAGCAATTGCGAACGATACTAAAAATCGGAGCAAAGTTCATCCTGTCTTAACTTTTTTATTGCTCTACCTTTTTGGCTCAGATTTTCGATCATGATTCTTCATATTCACTTCATTTTATAGCAAACATCACATTTCTGGGGTGGAATACCCCTTTAAGTGCAAAAGTCACTTCTCGTCATATATTTCCTCTTGGGTATCACTAATAATGGAAATAATCCTTGTTTTGGAAACCGCTATCATCTGTTTTGACTGAACACTGGAGGCTGCCAGGTTTTCCAACAGGTACCGCATGAAACGTCATTTGATTGGCACTAACAAAAGCGGGTTATGTAACCACTAATATAGCAGCAGATACCATAACCCGCTTTTGTTAGTACACGCTCCGATGGCGTTTCATATGGTACAAAACATGGCCGCCTCCTATGCAGTGGAGAGTCAAAACAGTAGACCGTGGTTTGAAGAAAACAAATTTGATTAGTGATAGATACCCAAGAGGAAATATACAACTTCATGTAAATGTGTTTGGAATTATGCCCAGTTTACATTTTGTACCAGTAACAGTAGGCAAAACTTCCAGCGTTTTGTTTCCCCTTTAATGCCTAGATATTGAAAACTGATACAAAACACCTTGACATACATATTTGAAAAGCAGATATCCATTTTAAGTGATCCCTTTATAACTGTGTACGATTTCAACCAAAATCACTTGAAGCTATGGTAAAAGAAGAATGAAATGGGTTTTGATTTTTCAAACGTCTCCATAATCTAAGATTGAATATGAGAGTGTCCATAGTATTCTTTTTCTATGCAATTCTCACATACATGTATCATTCTCAAGAAACTTACAATGAAATTGGTATATGATTTAAGTCTCAACATTACGTTTGGGGAAAATACAAAGTTAATGGGATCACTTCATAATAAGGAAGTAATGTGTTATTTCTTGATTGTTATTGAATGGAAGGTACGATCAATTGAACTTTATACATAACATTATTTTTAAACCCGTTCATGACGATTGATTTTGCTATAACATTTATTCTCCTTTAAATAGACCCCTGCCGGAGTATTTTCAGGAGTCGGCCTTGAAGGGGTCAAAACTTCTCTTCAGTCTCGTTACAAGCAATTTGTATTGTTGAGAACTTTTGTGTGCTAACTATCGATGCTCAGCTCTGACCAAAATGCTTTTTGTTTGTTTTGCCATTGTTGTCATGTCATGGAGTTGGGCTTGCGCAATGTTGTCACAGAGTATTTTCCCCTTAAATTGTGTTCATCTTTGAAGAACATACATGTATAGGACAGACTGAAATTAACTCTCTGACAAAAAAAAAAACGAGGCAGAACTGAGAATTAGCAAAGGGGCTATACCCAGACAAAGATACTTTATATGTGAAAAATAATTCGAGAAATTAATTCCTCCAAACAACTACAGAAAATTATGTTTCAAGAGTAACTGAAAGTTGTCATGTTTCAGATAATAGGCCTACAGACTAGGTACAGTAGCTTAAATCATATCTGGAACTGAATCTAAATTTGTGGAAATAAGCAAAGAAAATTGTGCTTTGCTGGGAATCGAACCCAGGTCCAACCATCGGGCCGTATAGACGCTTGTTACGTGGTACTTCCCAGTAACCCTTTTTCATGCACATGCTAGTCTATCTTTGCTTATTTTCATTTATTTAAATAATTTCTGGTCAGGTACCATTACATGTATGTTTGAAGAAACTAGTTCTATAAATATTTGTGGGTGTTTGACCCCTTTAAAAAAATGCCAAATATCAGGTTCTGTATTTATGTCATGTTTTGAAAATATCTAGGTGTTGTATAACTTTCAAGATCCAAAATACACTATGTTTTGTCAATAAGGTTTTATGTTGCTTATATGAAGGCAGACTAAATAATCTGCATGCTTTCCAAAGGTACCAATCTCCCTTTTTCAAACTGAATATATCAGAATTTCACTGTCCATACTACGTACATGTACATATATATTCTAGTTCATGTAGAAGATGCATGTAGATATGTCCAATTCAACTTCATCATGGATTTTGTACTGTTTTTATACTGTTCTTTTGTACTGCTTTGGACTACAACACAATAAACATGATAAACACAGTTATTAACGTTTGCAACATTCTTTAATTTTGTTTTAATTGCAGTGTAAACATCATGCTTTAAACCCATCAAGGACGATGGCCCACATTTGATTTGTGGTTTGGTAATCCTACATTTCAGCAAGAAGATAAAAGGAGAAAGAAAATAAATTTCTCTATTATTGTTAGCCCTATCTGCTATTTTGTTACTCTATCTGCTTTATTATTATTAACACTATTCGTTGATGTGTTTTGCGGCAAAGTTACTTCATAACTATTTAGGTTTAAATAACTTCTCTCGTCCTTGATGGGTTAAGGGATAGTAGTTCTGGTCAAACTTAATTTTAGTAACCAACACTTGTAAGTAATCATTAAACACAAGAGGGCACCCTCCAGACACCTGAAACTATTTTAAAATTAAAAATGTGATGTTTGGTTAAAATAATTATTCATCAGCTGTTTCTGAACCGATTGTAAAATTGTGCTTTGAATTACCTCACAAATTATTTCTTGAAGCGCCCTCTAAACCAAAACTGTACTATCAGTTTCTCTAAGATTATTATTTTTTTGAAAGGGAATGGTTATGAGGAAATAATAATTTGTATTCTGAAAAGAATCTCTTCACTCCTCTTAGCTTGAGGGCTTTGTACAAAGTCTATGGGAATTTACAAATCTTGCAGGGAATGGGTTACTATTAAATATGTTTAGAAAGTAAATATTACTCAAGATTTAGTGTCGATAACCAGTTTATTGTAATCGTTAAAGTTTTGAACTTCCAACAAAGAGTATAAAAAAAAACCTTGAACAAAAAAGCATTACAAACTAGATGTTTACCTGGCTCTTTCACAGAGTTAGTAAATTATATATTTCTTATTACATTTGAATGAATGTACACATAACATTTATTCAGAAAATGAATAAGGCATGCCAAGGTTCTTGATTAGATCGACCAGTATGTTTATGACAGTAGAAGATGTAATGTGACCGGCTTTAGCAAAACCCTGCACTTGTCGGTGATTCATGTTTTGAAGTATCAGGCATTTTAAGTTCACATAACGTGTGTGAAAGGCCTATAACTGTAAAATTGAAACAATCACATTTTCACCAATTATTGACCAATTTGTTAGAACAAAGTATCAAATGAAAGCTTGTGAAAGGCCTATAATTGTAAAATTGAAACAATCATATTTTCGCCAATTATTGACCAATCTGTTAGAACAAAAGTATCAAATGAAAGCTTGTGATGAGGCCTTTCATAATGGTATAAAAATCTACATTTTGATTTTTACCGACAAGTGCAGGGTTTTGCTGTAGCCGGTCACTAATTCTTTTGTACCTTGTTAAATGTTTAACATCTGCAGTATAACATATGAATTAATACTCTTCATTTATGAAAGACTTTAATGCATAAATATGTTATATATATATCTTATAGTATAAATTAATATTAATATTAGTTTCAGTATCATTATTCATGAAATTTTAATACATATACTGTTACACTACTTTCCCTTTAGTCTTGTAACCTGTTCAGCACAGAAATGTATTTAGCCTCTCCCCATAAAATGGGGGTAATATACTGTACAGGCATGTGAGAATTCCGCCTTTTTTTTTTATGTAAACAAATATATTAAAAAATGTATAAAATGTAGAGACAACATTTAAACGTAGATTGGACCAAATCTTACCTAGTAAATTTGGAAGAATTATGAAAAATGGGTCGAGAATACAAAAACGTCAAGGCCTGGACCCCAGCCGCAATTGACTTTGTGCTCGCAATGTGCACTTCCCGCACAATTGTGGAATTACGCCGCGACTTTCCTCTTTTTTTTTCTTACCTCACTCACATGCCTGACTGTAGCACAATCTATACAATTTAACTTTGAAATATTACTATTTGCAATAATTCAGCATAGAAATAAATCTATTGCTATTCAGCCTCTGAGCTGATATGTAGAACATGAACAATAGACCCACCACATTGTATCATATGTGACCGGCTATAGCAAAATCCGGCACTTGTCGGTAAATTCATGTTTTGAAGAAATTGGCATTTTAAGTTCACACAATGTGTGTAAAATTGAAACAATCATACATGTATCTTCGCCAATTATTTACCAATTAGTTAGAACAAAGCATCAAAGAAAGCTTGTGATGAGGCCTTTATAATGGTATGGAAATCTGCATTTTTATTTTTACCCACAAGTGCAGGGTTTTGCTATAGCCGGTCACATATATTAAGTGTATTACTACACCTTTTAATACACAAATTACAAAATTACATTATAAATGGGGCCTAGAATTGCAGTTTTGAAATACATGTACATTACATGTAAGAACTAAATTACTTGAAATATCTAATAGAATCATCAAATTATGTATTTAGACAGGGTGGTCTTATGTAAATTAAACCAACCTTGGTGTTAGATGAAATTTGAGACCACCAAATGGAATTATGCCAAATCAATTAAACATATAAATGATTTATAAAAACAACTTAGAATTACACAATTTGGCTGTAGGCTACAATTAGTTTAACACAAACTGATCCGATCCAATTAACCTTGTATCTGAAATACAACAGGGTATGCGCACATGTATTATAGTTCAGGGGGTGTGTCACAAAGATTTTAAGTTGAACTTAAAGTCATACCTGTAAAGTGTCCAAATCCACAAAAATTACTTGGAGCTTCCTCATTTCTCTTCTACCGTGTTGTTTAGCTTATGGTAAGAGAAGAATAAAATAGGGTTGGATTTTTTCAAATGTCCCTTTAGTATGAAGATAATTATCATTGAAAATCATTATTTGTAAAGCGTTGATCAACGCTTTTGATAAAAAGTACAATTGCCTCAGCTGAGCACGTCCGGCCAGCGCGCGTGGGAAATCTTCACGACAAGACATGTTGAGCCGATCGTGCGTGCGCAAATTCCATGAATTCGAATTCCGTTCCGTCTGTACTATACATGTATACACGGGTATGGATATCGTCAAGATCAAGCGGATGAATATTACTGCGACAAATCTACGGAAGGCCATCAGTATTCGGTGATAAAATATGAACTCAATATTCGTTATTTTCACTAGGTAAACAGTGTTCGTTTTCTTTCAAACTTTCACAAATCTTTCAATTGTATTTTACAATGATATTGATAAAGGAATGAAGTTTCAAATGTCATTTTGTGCAATATCTGATACTTTACAGGTATCACTTTAAACTCTAAGTTGGACTTAAAAAGTATGGAAAGCCTTTAGTTTCATGGAATTTGTTTTGTAACAGTTCTTTAAAAAGGCATAAAATGTTGTTTCAAATCATTAATATTTGTCTATTATCTTTCATGTAAAATGTATGAAAAGTCTAAAATACTTTCAGGTTTGTTTATGAATATATTTAATTTCAAGGCTACAAATGGTTTTTCATACTTTTTAAGTCCAACTTAGAGTTAAGTTCAACTTAGGATCTTTGTGAAACACCCCCAGGTCCTAAAGCATTTATGGGATGGGAATCGGATCGGGCAGTGTAAGCTAGGTGGGCTTTACTACATATTGGTGGCAGAACAAATAGAATGAGACCAAAATTTGGTATTAGACACTAGTATGCCTGGTTGTAGACCAAAAGGGTCTAAAGCTGTGTGGCACTGTTTTGTAGAGGGTTTGAACCATTTTGGTATTAAGACTATTTGACATGTAGACCAAAAGGGTCTAAACTGTGTGCCAGTGGTTCTAACAGGGTTAGAACCACTTTGGAATTAGACTAATGTAGACCAAAAGGGTCTAAATTGTGTGCCAGTGGTTCTAACAGGGTTATAGAACCACTTTGGTATTAGACTATTTGACATGTAGACCAAAAGGGTCTAAATTGTGTGCCAGTGGTTCTAACAGGGTTATAGAACCACTTTGGTATTAGACCATTTGGCATGTAGACCAAAAGGGTCTAATCTTTGACCAAAATGGTCTAAGTCGTGTGCCTGTGGTCCCAATTGAGGTTAGAACCTGTTGACAGGGGAAACAGGGGTAACAGCCTTGAGCCCCCCTCCTCCCCTCTTGCTCTTGAACTCCTCATAATATTCAAACTCCTTCTCGATCTGGTGACAGAGTATAAACGCTAGAAGCATCAGCAGCAGCTGTATTCAGAGGAGAAATACAAATGAGAAAAGAAAAGAATGTGATTATTTCACAAAATGCAAAAGTAACCCCTTTAAACTCCTTCTCAATCTTGTGACAAAGAGTATAAACGCTAGAAGCATCAGCAGCAGCTGTATTCAGGGGAGAAATTGGACGAGAAAAGAAGATTTATTATACAAAATACTGATGTGACCAAGACTCCTTCTTGAACAGGAGATAGGTAATAGGGTCAACAACATCAGCAGCTGTATTCATGAGGAGAAATTTGGACAAGAAAACATTTATATAATATTGACTGGCCTTGAGTGGTATATCAGAAATATTGCATTCGCTAGGATCATATTGTACGAGTCGAAGACGAGTGCAATATGATCCTAGCGAATGCAATATTTCTGATATATCACGAAAGAAGAAGCCAGTCAATATTATTATTATTATATACCTCGCACAAAAAGTTCCGCAATCGAGATTTGCGCATTAATAACTTTTGTTTTACGCTATAACCATTCATAAATTTGGTATCATTGGAAAGCGTGAATTCTCCCCTTTATATTGGTATGAAATTTGTTATGAAAATTTTATCATGGAATGTGCATTGCATCCAAATGTAGGGCAAAGTCAAAAGTGCACTGATTTTGTCAACAGAGTGCCTTCCTTGGCTTGAATGGGGGTGAGGTGGTCATGCATTCAAGCCACGTTTTAATCTTCAAACAAAAGGAAGGCACACTGTTGACAAAATCAGTGCATTTTGCAACATTTCATTTTTTACTTTGCCCTACATTCGGATGTAATGCACATTCCATGATAAAATATCCATAGCAAATGTTATATCAATGTAAAGAGGAGGATTCACGATTTCCAATGATACCACATTTATGAATGGCAATAACGTAATAGGCATTCAAGCCACGTTTTAATCTTCAAACAAAAGGAAGGCACACTGTTAACAAAATCAGTGCATTTTGCAACATTTCACTTTTGACTTTGCCCTACATTTGGATAAAATGCACATTCCATGATGAAATACTCATAGCAAATGTAATATCAATATAAAGGGGAGAATTCACGCTTTCCAATGATACCAAATTCATCAATGGTAATAGCTAATAGAAAAGTTATTAATGCGCAAACCCCGATTGCGGAACTTTTTGTGCGAAGTATACATACTATCCAGAGGAAAACATTAAATAATGAACAAAACATACATCTTAATCTGTCTTGTTCATTGAAGAAGACCAATGCATTGAATCTCAAATTACTGATCAAACATTTTCATTTGTGCGTATTGTACGTCATAATTAGACACGCGCAAATCCATTCATACGTCATTAGTAAACGCGCGTATGAATGTGCGCACTTGTAACGCGCTGATATTGACTCACAAATACACATTTGTAGAGCTGCGTAATACACGTTACGATGGTAATATCATAACAATAATGACCGCTATGAAAGACAAGCCCGAGACGGAAACAAAATACATGTTTTATTGAATTGAACAACAGGCCTGTATGTGTAATAATTGTGATTATTGCACAAAATATGAGGGAACTATAAACACTATCTCAATCTGTTGCCAGAGACTAGCAAGGCTAGAACCATGAGCAGTGCTCAGTTGTAGTCAGGGGAGAAATTAGGGCAAGAAAATAAAACAATTATGATTATTACACAAAAGACAAAGTGAATTATTCAAACACTTTCTTAAACTGGTGACGGAGTAGAAAGAATATAACAATATGCGGCAGCTGTATTCAGACATAGGTCAAATTAAGACCAGAACAGAATTTGATTACATAAAAAAGTAGACACAGTGCACTCACGGAGTGCATACATGTACCTCCGCCCATGCGCGAATGAACAGACAGCGGACAAGAAAATGATTAAAAAATCAGGCCTTTTCACACAGGCTTATTTAGCGCGATTTGCATCGCGTTCAGAATTTCGCAGCGCGTGCTAAATAATCACGATAAATCCAAATAATCGCGAGGATTTCTGAAAAATCGCAGAACTTATCGTAATTTGCATCGCGATCCTCACCGACAGTCCGACAACAGGAGACTGGTGACAAACAAACAGGACCGAAAACATAACCTCGTACAACTTTGTTGGCGGAGGGAACGACGATATTATTTAATCTGATGATGCTAGAGGAATTTGGAATGGGCTATGTTTAGATGAATAAACAGTACAAGCAAAAATTGTGATTATTACAATAAATACCTACGTTATAACTTTTTGCTGGACTTTCTTGCTGGATGAAAATATGCCACAATTTAAAATGCTTATTTACATTATTTGTTTTTGTCCACACTTTAGTAAACGAACACACAGAACAAGTATTATGAAATTACAAAATTACAGTGAAAAACAAGACATATATATGCAAAATCATATTTACCTGAATCAGCGCGATTCCAAAGATGCTGAGACCGATGATAAGGCTTTTCTCGTTCACAAAGATGAGGAACTTATCGATGCATCCAATCACATAGATATCTTCCACATTCTGGGCCGACTGTGATGACAAAAATTAAGATTAAATATGAATTACTTGTATAGGAATACACAGACTGAGTAAGAAAAACAAAACCACAATTATTTACATGATCTGTTAATTGCCAGGTTAGGACACAATTAAGTACGTTTTCGTATACTTACTTGCATAAAAATAGAAATCACAGTATATTAATGCATATTATACAGTTTAACTCTTTATAACAAGGTTCCTGATATAGCGAGGTAATTTCACAGGTTCAGGTTCTATGTATTTCGTTATTTGTAAGCCCTGACACAACAAGATATCTGATATAACGAGGTAAATTCAATGGGAGCCAAGGTGCTCGTTATTATGGGGTTTCACTGTATTGTACTGAATGGAGGGAACGTATCAGAACAATCTATGCTCATACAGCTGCATATCACTTGAAGTACATTATATGATTATTGGTGCAGCAAACTACTACTTAATTTCATATCTAAGATGAATATTAATTGTTCTACCTATCGATCTGTACAGTATGAGGCAACATGGTGCTTTAATCATTTAAAAAACTAGTATAGAACATTGCATCATAAATGGTGGATATCACGTGGATATGATTTGTTTGCAAAATTTATATTTTTATTTTCCTAATTTAAATAAATTTCATGTTAACAGTCTTCTTGGTACCCCCAGCGGTATCACTACACATTGACTAGGTGTAAGCATGATCGTTCAGAATTTCGAGTACAGATGGGTCTTTGAAGCATATGTTCAGTCATGAACCTTTTTACTTTCGTGGAAATTATAAATAGGTTTTATTTTCATGACTAAAGAACCTATTTTATAATTTCCGTGAAAATAAAACATTCGCGACTGATGCTACATAGACCCATCTGCATGCATTCAAAATTCTGAACGAACATGCATACACCTCGTCAATGTGTAGTGACACCACCGGGTTTGTACCTCTCTTCTCTGCACATTGAAGTTTTAATGATAAGGATATAAAAGATATTTTCAAAATTCCTATTTATATTTTCCTATCATAAATAAATATGTGATTATACCTCTCTCCTCTGCACATTAAAGCCACATTGTGTGTTGATGATTTCATCCGTCCCGCTGCTTCGACAGCACGAGTAGGGGACGCCGCACCGCTCTATGCTGGGGTTGGAGTCGGAGCAGTTGTAGTATCGATTCAGACTCCAGTCTCTGTACGCACCGTCACCACCGCAACATTCCAGCTGCGGCAATTACGATAAAGAATAATGATAATGATAGTAAAATTCAAATGATAATGTTAAATAAACAGGATAGACTCTTTAATAACAGCTAGGATAAACACAATTTCTAAATCATTACAGATTATTTCATAACACCTTATTATAATAATGACAACATACATCTACAATTTCTACATTAAAATGTTTTCAAATAAATAATAACTTCATCATTGTCCTAAATAAAATCATATCCGTCTGGAATGACTATTATTTGCATACATTCAAGCTATCATAGTGGAAACAGTGGGGTAGCTTTAGGGGAGGGGTGGGGAGGGGGGGGGGGGGGTGGGCACCTATAATTATACACTCAAATAAAAAAAATAAAAAAACGATAATACAGAATGACAGGTGCCCCCCCCCCCCCCCCAAATAAGGGGCTTGCTCCTCAATCATTAAGACCACAATAAAAACAATTATGCTAATGAATGGAGAGATGATAATTAATTCAATCTGAAAGTAACCGTTGCATTGGAAAGAAATCTTACAGTTCTTTGTGCGTAGTCGATGAAGTTGGTTGTGTCCAAGTCTGATCTGTAGTTCACGATAGCACTCTCCACCACATCATCTACTGTAGTGTAAAACTACAGGCAAGAAATTAAGCAGGAGACATATTTACAGTACAGGGATATATAGTCACTTTGTTGACATGTGCAAAAAGTGGATGAGTGGTTGATACAATGTATATTGTTGTTATCTGATACATGTATGTCCACTGGGGCTTTTGTGAAAATGTTAAGTTAAATGGACGTTTTATGGCTGAGTAATGAGCAAAAATGCAAAGTGATATATTCACTAACTCATTGCACTCACGTTGTACACAGTTTTCAGGGTCCACTGGATAATTATATCCGAATACTCCAATTGTAAATATCTTTTTAACAAAAGGGAAATTTGAAAAACCGAAACCTGTCCCATGCTTTTATTGTTAATACGAATACAACAAGGTATGAGGGACCCGCTAGAATTCCAATTGGATTTTGAGGATTTGGACATGTTACTAGTTCCCTTTAAAGGGAGAAATTCATATGAGCAGGGTTCAAATTAACAGTACTCAACAGTTAAGAAGGCCATATTATTGTTCCTTTTTTTTTTTGAGCGCTTTGTATCAATATTTGTTGTCAAAAGCGCTGTATAAATTAGGCTATTATTATTTTACTTATGCAAAAGGCAGAAAAAGCTTTTATGATATTTGAGATAAACTACCATAATAATAAAAGTTATTTTCTTTTTAAATGATACCTTACTCATCATAGCATGATATCAACATATATGTTTGAGGATATGATTAGAATAGCATCACATATGTCTCATTATTTCTTTATATCCTAGGGTAGGTTATTTCAAAGAAACTGAAAATTAGGAGAAGATGAGTAAATTGATAACTGTTTATCACCATAATGTGTCACAAGTGAAATTGTAGTAAATAAGGGCCTCATATTAATATATACCAATTTGGTAACTATATATTACCATCTATTCAATTTGAATCACAAATATCTTTGATCAAATGGAAACAAATAGAGATATTGAGTTTTCATGTACAATGATATGCTCGATCATTATCATCACCATCATCATCATTACATCATCATTATAACCCACCTGACTACTGAATGCAAAGGCCAGGATTCCAGCGGTGACTTCTAGGATGAAGATGAGGATCATGGACAGATAGAACTAAAACACAAGAGGGAAATATATATGATACATGTACATTATAACCATGTCAGTACCAATGGTACACAAATCAATGGCGTTTTCTTTTTGTTTGGCATGTTGGCAATGAGAGAATTAAAGAAGATGTGATGAGAGTTATACATGCACTTGCATATCCTAATGAATTTAAAGCAAGATCAATTTTATACAAATTGTTCATAATCATAAAAACTTTATAACATATTTATAAAATATATACACACAGAATACTGAATATACTGTATTTCACCCTTTTTTCTATAAAACTAGTTCTGTACTTTCTGTAAAAAGTGCATATCATAATTATAAATAAATACAAAATGATGACATTCAATAACTTTATGTGCACGTATTATTATAAAAATGAAATATTTTTATTTGTAATACACTACATTGGATACTAATAAATAAAAAAATGCACACAACCTTTCCATACATGTATCTAGTATAAACAGAGAAAAAAATCTACTCAATGCTCTGTCAACATGCACGGCTAGCCACCTACACATTGGTACACACACAACCCACTTCATGTCCTTGACTTTGCCTTTAATTATAATGTAACAAACATAATGGGCACTCTGTTGACTTTCACGCTAAAATCAGTGGCGTAAATTACGGGCAAGTGCAGTGTGGGGTTATAGCCCTCAATAATTTCACACCAAAAAGTAAATTAATACAAACATTAGCCTTTATAGGTTATAGTAAGTTCCATGTAAATGGTAAAGAAATACATAAAGTGTGTCCTCAATAAATAAATGTCACTCTGTTGACATTCACGCTAAAATCAGTGGCGTAAATTATGGGCAAGTGTGGGGTTAGCATAAGTTTAATAATTTCACACCAAAAAGTAAATAATACAAAAACATTAGGTTATAGTAAGTTACATGTAAATGGTGTCCTCAATAAATAAACGGTGCCCCCAAATAATCAGAACATGCTTCGATCACCTCTGGCAATATATACAATTGAAAGTCAAATATACATGACAAATAGCTAAGGGAGTGTGATTAGCATGATTCATGATACAAGCCAAACTATAAAAAAATCAGTAATGAAATATATGACACGTCACCTCAAATTCACCTCAATAACAAATGGTGGGAAAGTGGTGAAAATTAAAACTTTAAAACTGCACATATCAACTTTACTAACTAGTTCCATAATGATATGTATAGATCAAATGTAAAATAATAACAACAAAAATGTATTCTTTGGGTTCTCACTTCAATCTCCTGAATATTCATCATTCACAAAACAATTCACCACAGGACTTAGCAATTCTCTATCATCATAACCTGTCACAAAATATATTGTATTTCAAATGTTGTATCTTTTTATAATTTATTTTGATGGGTCTAGTTTTGCACTTGTTTACTTTTCTTTTGTTTAACTGTTAAGTAAATAAACTTACAAATATTAAAGGGGACCACCAGGCAAAGAACACATGTAATTATAGGTTTCGGTACCGTGGTGAAATATCAAATAGATGCCCAACATTTAAAAAAAGGTTGTATAATTCATAAACAGTGCAATTAATTACCACCACTTACGGAACCATTATGGCCTCATGGTTCCATAAGTGCCAAATGTTTGCGAGTGCGCCAATTCTATTCACGCATACGTTTGGAGACAATAGAATCAAGGACGATGCGTTCATCATAGACAAAAAGTAGTCTTCGTATGCAGACCCGTGAACACATGTTAAAGTATGGTGATGCTTTTTTTTAATTATTTATTTTTTCTGGAAACTACTAAAAATTTCACACTTTTTTATTATTTATTATTTTAGGGTGGTGGTACGCTTTAACTTACGAAAGTGAGAAGACAGCAGTTTTCCCTGAGGGCACCAACGATGCCGGCAAAGTTGAGGATGATTCCCAGGCCCCCGACGACCACCATGACGATGGCCGGATCGGTGAAGAAATCGAGGTACGACGTGACGCGCACATTGTCCGCTCTCTCAATCAGGGCCCACAGACCAATCCCACAGACGAACCAGCAAATTAACTACAGTCATGTAGGAAGCAAGTTTGGGGAAAATTCAATATAGAAGATAAAGATTGTATTCATTCATTTAAGTGTTACCATGACGATGGACAGACTGGTGTGGAAATCTAGGTCAATGTGAGTGTGACACGCGAACATTGTCCACTCTATCAATCAGGGCCCACAGACCAATCCCACACATGAACCAGCAAATATGGAAAGCAAATTTGGGGAAATCAATAAAAGAGAAAGATTGTTTTCCTTTATGATTCTACAATACAGTGGTGGAAACCGTGTTACATGGTGACCCACGCATCATCTATACTCATCCTCCATCACGGCCCCTACTGGTGAAACAAGAAATTAGCTAGGGTATTAAGGGGGCTACAGCCCCCCCCCCCCAACAAAAAAAACAACACAATGAACGATGAATAATGGATGCTATAACTTGGCGCGCCCAAGTTCTGTGTAGCAGCTCTGCGGCGCGCGTGCTGTACCGTACCTAGCTGCCTAAGTTTCTGAAAAAGTGTTCGCGCATACGGATGCACGTTATATTTTCAGCCCTAAATGTATTGATAGGGCTACAAATGTCGCTCAAAGTGTGAGAATGTGGTGTTTTATGTGAAAAAAAAAATGATTTTCCGTAACTAACTTTTACTGTGGAGCTACGGTGTTCTTACTGCGCAAGGCACAGTGTATAGATAGCGTCTATCGCTAGAATGCCGACAGTGAAAATAACAATAATAATGTCAAAAAGGCCATGAAAGCGATAGATTTGTCGATCTAGCAAGAACTAATCTGTCTTAGTAAAATAATTATAAAGTATTTAAATAATTATGTGATGATATAGTTTTAATCCCTTTCAAAGAGCTCCTCTAAAGAGAGCAAAGCACAATAGAAATCTAAAAAAAACATGTCATATTTCATTATTGCGCACCATGCAAAACAAAGGGCTTACTCATGTACTGCACAATTAATAACTCTGTATGAATGCACATCATGCATTGTACATGTAGGTAATTCTTTAGAAAACATCTCTTACATTTAAAATTGTACATGTATTTAATGTCCATTAGAAAGGTAAGTGGGTCATTCTTCGATAAGTGTATAGTTTTGCGTCCCGCTACTTTGGTGTCGCATAGAAACAAAATTAAAGCTTTTTTGTTGTTATCTCAACGGTTGACTTACAAGTAAGTAAAAAATCAACTAATAAAAGAAAAAGTAAAGTGATAACTCTTATACTTTTTTTTATATTATTTTTTTAAATGTTCCACCCCCCTCAAACTCGCATGTCCCGATGGCATCATGTAAAAATATCATAATCTAGCATTTCAAAAAAGATGCATATTTTTTGTCCTAATATATATATCCTAATATAAATTCAATTTTATGAGTTGACTACGAATACCAAGATTAAATACGCACACATGCAACGATTACAAAAAAAAAAAAAAAAAAGGAATCTGTTTTGTGTGTCCCGATATTTTGCGTCATCTCCGTCACGCATTTTGAGTCCGTCATCTACGGTACAAAAATATGCTAAATTTGAGTGATCGTGGTGGCAACATGTCGGGTGACTAGGTAGTAGAAAGAAGAGACACGTTTTTTCCCCGGTCTATAGGTAAGTAACATTGTTTTTTTGAGATCTTTGTCAAAAACCAGGTCCGTACCTTTATTAAGCGTCATCTCCGAACGCTTGATATTAGCTAGATAAAGATGTTAGATTGAATTTCTACTCATTTGTATGAATGTGCCCGCGGAACAACTATACAACACTATCGCTTATTTGTATTGCATACATTGCTATAAGCTATCAGCGATTTAAATGTGTCTGAATTTGTCATCTCCGTCACGCATCATCTCCGTCACGTTTTTTTCGTGACGGAGCTAGATGATGATTATCATCTCCGAACGATTGATATTAGCTAGATAAAGATGTTAGATTGAATTTCTAATCATTTGTATCATCACTATCGCTCATTTGTATTAAATACATTGCCATTAGCTATCGGCGCTTTAAATGTGTCTGATAGTCATCTCCGTCACGCGTCATCTCCGTCACGGCTCTTTTGTGACTGAGATGATGAGTTTTAGTTGGATTGTTAAATCAGTTAATTGACACACAATGTTGTTCAAAATGGACAAATATTCTATGACAAAGCTTAGTTTGCATGAATTTTAGATTATTATATAACATGTGATTATAATGTATTCTTAAACATGTTAAATACACGCTTCAGTCATTTCCGTCACGCTTCAGTCATCTCCGTCACGCTGAGTTCAAATGCATACATTTCAACAAAGATTAAACTCTGGTAAAAAATATTTGTATTGGTATTTTTAGCGATCTATTTTCTCATAATCATGTACCTCTCTTCATCCTAATTTCCTGAGAAAATTTCATCACACTGATTGAAAGCAAAACTATTTGGCAAAATTCACTATTTATTCAGCAAGGCAAGTATAAATGGTGGCTCTAGAGAAAAAAAATGTGATTATGGTTGACCAATGTTTTTTTTTCTTTTCACAGTCACCCTTTCTTTCCAAACAAAGATTGAATAAGAAGTGAATTATGTTCTTCAGTTAAAATGCGACGATCTAGTTGTGCAAAAATGTTGTGACGGAGATGACGCATTAACAGTGTACATGTTAATAAAACCCCCCCAAATATTACATAGCCCCATTAAAGATCGCGCCAAACAATATTTCCCTAATCTACAGATGTTAACATATATTAAACACACAGAAAGAAAGTGGAGAAACAGTTTTGATTTTTAATACCTCACGATGGTCGAAAATATACACTTATCGAAGAATGACCCAAATAACAAAGAAGTAGAGCCTACTGTTAATAAATCAAAATAGTCATCTTTTCTAATAGAAATAGACATTATTTTGTATAACTTCAAGAAATCAAGAAAAAACAGTCTGATTCAAATATATAAAGTAAATAATAAAACGATAATTTCAATTCTTTTCAAAGAGCTCCTATAAAGAGCAAATCATCAAAATAGACATGGCATAATGCAGATTGTACTGCACAATACTCAACATTGTATCATATATATCGTTTTATCCTTTTTCTTAAACATGCATGCATAAAATAAATTAAAATATGAATGTCACCGACTATATACTATATTTATGTAGTCTATAGTAGAAGTCAAGCATTACCTTTTACGTTATTGCTATTGGGATTTACAATATACGGTAACATATTAAAACCAACATAATGATTATAATTAATATACTCACCCAAAATAAGAAGCTAAAGACGTAGAGAGTGTATTTAACGCAAGGGTTTATAACCGAATTCGGCACTCGAGCAGGCGACACCATTTTGGCGGCCTTCTTTGCTGTAATGAGCTGTGAATGTGACTATTTCAGTGCGACCAAAGCTGTACCATGTACCACCTGACAAGCAAAATAATATACTGCAGCTATCTACTGTAGATCGCGTACAACTCTACCACCACCTGTCGTAGCAAAGTGGGGGTTACCGGTACGCGCTATCTCGCTGCACGCTCAGTACTACTTCTTGGTATACACACGCAGGATAACAAAATACAGTTATAAGTAATAGGTGACTTTAACACGAAGATGTGAAGGGAACGATCAGTCGACTAGAATACCGGAGTCCATCATGAAACCATTGTT
This sequence comes from Echinarachnius parma, assembly GCA_037951105.1. Taxonomy (NCBI): domain Eukaryota; kingdom Metazoa; phylum Echinodermata; class Echinoidea; order Clypeasteroida; family Echinarachniidae; genus Echinarachnius; species Echinarachnius parma. The sequence goes on from JBAMJV010004208.1 coordinate 55,384, forward strand.
AAAAGTTTACCAAGCACTCACAATAGAAAAGGAGAACGAAATATACACGGATGGTTGACGCACCATCGCGCTTGCCATGGATGGTGGAACCGCCGTAGTACTGAAATGTGTGTATTGAACCGCGAAGAGTTTTTTTTTTTTCCTCGTTATGTTTTTAACCGCGAAGTGTTACATGTAGGCAGACATGCAGTGCAGAAAGACTTTACCACTATTGTGTTCGCTTTACCGCTTCGTGGTAATATCAACAAAAGAGTTATATGGGCGTGGCGTACAAGAAGTATAATGAACAGGGTGTCTGTTTAAACAACACACACAGATACAGTAAAGATAATGGGTTATAATAATGCATATAGTACGTACATACATATATTTGGTGGTGCTATTTTCTATTTTTGAAGATAAACTTAAAATTGCGGTCGCAACTAATGGGAAATTAAGGTCACTGGTATATCTCCAGGAATTCCGGCCGTGGTATCCTGAACAGAGAGACGGAATTCGGAATGAGATAAGATAAATAGGGAGATAGAGGGGGAGAGGAGAGGGAGGGGGGGGGGGGGGGGGGGGTAATGTTATAATATGAAATAAGAGCTAATTATTTAATATAATAATTTACAAACACTCAGTTTACTTGGCTCTAGGTAATTAAGGAGTACATTTTATCAAGTATCTTTCTCAAATATACTTGACTGGTAAAAGGAATAATTTGGAATAAAACTGATTGACAACAGGATTAAATGTGTATAGAATTTGGGCATTACCCTGCAACCGTCATATTTCCTTATGTAATTTCAGTCTACTTGTGCGTGTATGTGTGTGTGTGTGGGGGGGGGGGGGGGGGGCTGGGGGTTTTGCTTGGGGCTGGGCCGGCCTCTTATTTCACAAGTTAACAATTCTCTTTTCACAATTTCATATACATGTACCTACCTTTAACTAGAGATTAAAAACAAAATGTAGGTTTATCAAAACCCCCTAATTTACACACTCATACACACAGGCAGGTACGCATACATGCACGCACACACGTACAGACGCACGCACACACACACACACACACACACACACACACACACGCACACACACGCACGCATTAAAAGTACATGTACATGTAATACACACATTCCCCAAAACAAGTTAACTAATTAACAAATACAAACAAAGTCATTTTAAACCTCCATGGGGGGGGGGGGGGGGGGGGGAGAGAGACTGACCAGAAATTGCAAATGAGGTAATAAAATCCCTATGGGACCCTCCCTTCTCCCCCGAAACAACAACAACAAATAGCATACATGTCTGCTCACACATAGATACACACACATACACACAATTTCACATTCTCCCATTCCTTATTTTGACCAGTTTTTATGCTTTAAATCATATTTTGATGTTACTTTGAAGGAGATAATTATTGTCAATCACTCTATTCATGTGGGATACTGAATATAGTTTCGTACCTAGCATTTGAGTAAAAAACGATAACAAAATATCAACACCGAATGCAGTATATATTTTAAAACACAAATTTGTATTTCTTTCAATAAACATTTATTATCTGCCAGATTTTATTCACATATTTCAAAATAACGAAGAAGACTGATTAAAGAATGCATGTGGCATTAACAAATCATAACATGAAATAAAATATCAAAAAACATTGTCCAATACCAAGGTATTGTTTTCTCAATAATTATTTTAGTACATAATCTTACACGCTTTAATAGCTAACCCTCACAATATACAAATTACTGCATGCTTTGTAACCCCCATAATACCCTGATTTGAAATCTCTTATGCGCATTACTGCATTTGTTCACTTTTAATCCATTACGTGGTTGAATCATTGTAAGGTACAATACAAACTTCAGAGAAGTAAACTTCTTGAATATATGATCTTGAAATCAGGTCTATTCCTAAAGACTTGATATATATATATTTTCAAATCTTCACATCTATTATGGTACATGTATACAGTCAAACCTGTCTTAATGGCCACCTGTCTATAGCAGCCAACCTGTATATAGTGGCCATCAAAAGTGACCCCCTACAGAGAAAACAATATTATAAAACCTGTATAGGGGTCACCTGTCTACAGTGGCCACTTTCCTTGTTTACTTTGGATGGTCACTATTTGCAGGTTTGAAGTTAGTTGTTACAAATAAACATTTTTTAATCGCATAAAGAATTGACAAGTTCAGTCAGTCATACTGAACTTTTCTGAAGCAACATATAAAGCTTTTCATGTTAATGCATCATGTCTTTGTTACATGTATCTACAAAGAAAATATTCCTATCATATAATTCTTATATACATTCCGACATATATTTTTTTATTACAATGGTCACATTTGTCATACTGAGAAATGTACATAATTATCAACTTTTGATAACAAGATTTGTT
>JBAMJV010004209.1:0-39747 GCA_037951105.1 Echinarachnius parma
TGCAATCGGAAAAATCGCGGAGGGGGGGGGGGGGGGTCATAATGGCCCCCGGCATTATTAGGGTTAAGACGCTACTTCACTTATACATACAATTATAATATCCAATTTCACTTTAATTTTTATCCCAGGGTGTCCGGCAACCATGTTACCTTACGGGGAGGACTGCTTCTGGTTTTCACACTATACCAGCACGGCAGAAGGAGCGAGCGCGGAGTGCGCTGCAAGGGGAATGAAGTTAGCTGTGGTCGATAATAGCACCATAAATGACGGGTTCAAGTCCTATCTACAAACATTGGGGTGAGTATAAAGTAATAAAGGTGATATCAAAGAGTTAATTACAGAGGAGGACCATGGCTGCGTTGAAATGCAAGAGATGCTGCGAGTGCTGTGATGCGATTTTATTTTCCTCGTGTCGTAAGACTATACTATCCCAATCCTCGTACGACAAGAAAATCGAGAAAATTGTGGTTCGACACTATACAATAGTATTTAGACTAGTCACGAAGGTCCTGTTTGGTCACAAGGTCACAAGGTATGCAACCAGTTGTGAGACAATCCGTACGATTATAGTCTTTTTAATTTGCAAAATTGGACTTTTGTGCAACCTTTCATTTGGTCCGACGACCTCATCTTGGAAGCATTTGTGGGGTTTTGACAACACTGGCAATTTATTAAGTTCAAGAACGTCATGAACGTTGTTATTTATTTTGACACTACAAATAGTTTTCCCGAATTGTTCCTTTATAATATATGTTCCTACATCAATAAGGTGACGTTATGAAAATAATCTGGGCCTGACTAAAGTACTCAAGATTTTTTATTTATTATATTGTAGGATCGAGAAATACAATTTTTGTTTCCAAGATCACTTAAACCGCAGCACTATTCATATGATCAAATGAGTTGTACAAATTGATTAAACTGCGTGTAACTCTTAACTTATTTCACTAAATTGCAATACCGTTTATAATAACAACCCTTACTTTTTAAATTAACTGTAGTCGATAATACATTTTATTACGATCTTTATAGGTTCTTTATAGGTTCTTTATAGGATCTTTTTAGGTTCATGTCCGAAAGGTTGATTTCTTGGTAGGTCTAGATAATTATCATGTTTCATTAAACTATATCTGCAACAGTTGCAGTAAACCAATAAACGCTTTTCATATTTTGCACTTCATTAAAACCACCGTTTCTTTTTCAATGCGTTATAGAGAGTCAGCTTCCAGTACTCAGGCGTGGATTGGAGCTCAACAGAATCTCACTATTAATGGGACATACACCCCTGTGGAGTTCGGTACGAGCAATGTCTTGTCTTACCACCAGTTTGATGACTACACCGGACCAGAGGATCTCGTTTGCGGTGCAATTGATCGCAGCAGTTCATCTTGGGTGAACTATCCGTGCAACGATACCAGTCAAGTCCACTTATTCATCTGCCACTATCCAGGTAAGTTTTCGCATGTTTGGTCGTGTATTTTTTGTTTGCGTTTGTGTTCCTAGTTCCTAGCAATGTCTGATGTGTTCTGTTTCAATCAGTACATGGGCGTAGGGGCACATTTTACTCAGGGGTCCTCACCTCTTTGATGCCCGAAAATGATCTGCTTTTTATGGTTTAGTTAGAACATTTTAGAATATATTGCCCGAATATGGCCCGAATAACATGGCTTTGCCCGAATGTATTATGAGTTTACCAGAATATGACATTATTTTGCCCAAATATGGCATTTTTTGGCCCAAATATGACATTATTTTGCCCAATATGACATTATTTTGCCCAATATGACATAATTTGCCCACATTTTAAGGTTCATTTTGCCCGAATATGGCCGTTTTAAAACTCCATGGGTGGCTGCTGCCACCTAGCACCCCCTTCCCCCGCCTCCTACGCCAATAAATCAGTGAGATGTTTTTTTTTTAGGTGAATACTGAGAAAAAGCTTTATCTGAAAATGGCCACCATTATGAGAGTAGCTCAGTGTTTAGAGCCATCCGTATCATGTTCAATTCACTGTGGAGGCCAAACTTATCTTTTTGTTAACTTGATTCCTGAAATTCGTTTGTAATGATTAATTTGTGTCTTTTATCCCACGTCATCATCAACATTATCCTCATAATTTTGTTGTTAATATTTTTTCTTCTTCTGCCTTATTACAACCACCACTACTTCTTCTACCTCTAATATAGGTTTTTCCCATCCATTTTAACACTTTTGTCATTCAATTTTTATAGATTTGTACTTCAATTTTGTCCAGAGAAGCCGAGAATGTGCCAATGCTACCTTGAATTTCGTCTATTGTCGACCAATTTCACCAAAAGTCTATTCAAGTTAGTCATTTATCGTCCAGTACAATTCAAATGGATCAGTCACAGATGTGTTCAGCAACTGTGACCGACGAATTATAATTGTAATCGACGAAAATGCGTGACGAACGACTAATTTAAATGGACTTTTTGTGAAATTGGTCGAATAATTTGGAAAAAACAATAGAAAACATAAGGGGACATTTTTTTAAAAGAACAAAGAAATACATAAGGTGTGCCCCCCAATAATTTTGCGTGCCCCCCCCCCCCCCCCCCCAATCTGTCCGACCACGTTACGCCACTGACTACTACTACTACTACTACTTCTTCTTATTCTTCTTCTACTACTACTACTACTACTTCTTCTTATTCTTCTTCTACTACTACTACTACTAATACTACTACCACTACTACTACTACTACTACTACTACTACTACTACTACTACTACTACTACTACTACTACTACTACTACTACTACTACTACTACTTCTACTACTACTACTACTACTACTACTACTACTACTACTACTACTACTTCTACTACTTCTACTACTACTACTACTACTACTACTACTACTACTTCTACTACTACTACTACTACTACTACTACTACTACTACTACTACTACTACTACTACGACTATTACTACTACTACTACAACTACTACTACTACTACTACTACTGCTACTACTACTACTACTACTACTACTACTACTACTACTACTACTTCTACTACTACTACTACTACTACTACTACTACTACTACTACTACTACTACTACTGCTACTACTACTACTACTACTTCTACTACTTCTACTACTACTACTACTACTACTACTACTACTTCTACTACTACTACTACTACTACTACTACTACCACTACTACTACTACTACGACTATTACTACTACTACTACAACAACTACTACTACTACTACTACTACTACTGCTACTACTACTTCTACTATTATTGTCACTTTATTGATTCTTTTCCCTCTATAATTATTTTACTCCTCATGTATTTTTCCTTCCTTTGCTTTCCCATTTGTAGTCCTCTTCCCTCTTTTCCATTTGCTTAACTAGTTAGTAATCTTACCGTGTTCTATTCAAATTCTACCCCACCTTCCTCTTCATTAGTCAGCAAAATCAAACTCGTTATGGTTGCCCTTAAAATCATGCCGTCATACTATCCACCCCCATTGGTGATCCTGAGTTAACAACAAACGGAAGGGAAATACTGATTTTTCGGTCTACCTCTTCATCTACTTCTTCAAATTCCCTTTATCTCCCATTTTCATCACCACCAAGAATATTGACTACACCATGTTGTCTCCTTACAGCTGGTCAGTTCTGTACTGGCGGACAAATGAGCCCCCATTCCGGGTTCTGCTATCACGAAGATCAGACCTCGGTCACCGATATGCTGGCCGCACGCACCATCTGCCGAGAGCAATACGGCGGTGATCTCCCGGTCATATTCAATGCAGATGAGGACGTCTTTGTAGAGGGTATAGCAGGTTCCAGGTAAAATTGGACTTTTACACATATTGTCCTTTACTCTTATTTCTAAAGATTACATTATTATTATTGTAATTAGTACTGTTCTTATCCTTCTTCTTGTTAATACTTCGTATTTATTATACCCCCGCCCAAACGAAGTTTGAAAGGGGGATATAATGTAGGAATCAGCGTACGGTCGTTGGTCGGTCGGGCGGTCGGTCCGTTGCAAAAAATGTTGTGGAGCGAACTACTTCAACAGTTTTTGAGAAATTTTAATGAAACCTGGTACACTTAATGTTGCTATGGGGAGGGTGTGCAAGACATACTTTTCGTGAATGTTGGATAAGGGGTTGCCATGGTAACCAACATTTAGTACCAACAATAGGAAATTCTTGTGGAGCGAACTACTTCCACAGTTTTCAAGCAATTTTGATGAAACTTGGTACACTTAATGTTGCTAAGGGGAGGGTGTGCAAGAAATGTTTTCGTTAATATTAGATAAGGCGTTGCCATGGTAACCACAATTTAGCACCACAAAAAGGAAACTCTTGTTGAGCGAACTTCTTCCACAGTTTTCGAGCAGTTTTGATGAAACTTGGTACACTTAATGTTGCTAAGGGGAGGGTGTGCAAGACATATTTTTCGTGAATGTTGGATAAGGCGTTGCCATGGTAACAATAATTTTGCACCAAAAATAGGAAATCTTGTGGAGCGAACTACTTCCACAGTTTTTGAGTAATTTTGCTGAAACTTGGTACACTTCATGTTGCTAAGGTGAGGGCAAAGACAAATTTTGTGTGAATGTTGCACTACAAATTTGCTACAAATTTGCACTACAAATAGGAAAATATTGTGGAGTGAACTACTTCGACAGTTTTTGAACAATTTTGGTGAAACTTGGTACCCCTAATATTGTTAAGGTGTGGGTGTGCAAGACATATTTGTTTGTCTCTTGGAGAAGGTGTTTCCATAAAAACCACAATTTTGAAAACAATGTAGAATTTGTTATACAAACCTTGTGGAGCAAACTATACTCCCGCATTTTTGAGCTATTCTAATACAACTTGGTACACTTGATGTTCTTGAGCTGATGGTGTGCAAGACAAAGTGTATGTGTTTTGTTTAGATATGGCGTTGGCATGGTAACCACAAATTTGCTAAACAAATATCAGTGTACCATACAATGAGGATTCTTTACTTAATAATCATCGTTTTATCCTCCTCACAAACCAGTACTGCGGGGGTATTAATCACATTCAGTGATATTTCTAGTTATTATTATTATTATTATCATAATTGCTATTTTATATAACACGAGATCATGAGCTGCATAAAATGATTAAAACAAATAAAACCGCCAATTGTGGTCAACATTATTTTCAGTGGCACATCAGGATTCTAACGGGTTCAACCTGTAATATAATTTACACACTAAGAAATAAAGATTTGAAAGGGTGCAACACACTACGATAGCAGCACCATTGATGGTGCAGTTTTGCACCCAACAGTAGAGTCTTCACCATTATGGGGTACACAGATGCAACCTTAGGATGCATGTCTGCACCTCATAGGATGAATACCCTACATTCACCCATAGAGGTGTTGATATCGTAGCAGCATTTGGTTGGAAATGTATAAGTTATAAACAGTGCTAGCGACTGTTTATAATAAATGAGTAGTGAAGTAAATTCAATCTTACTTAGCTCTAACACATATAATGTTTGTCTAGCACTTTGATTATTATCACTGCGAATCCGCCTTCTTCAAGTTATTGTTTGTTTATTTCTCATGCAAAAACCAACAACAATTTTCTTTTACAATGTCAGCTTAGAAAAAGAAGTGTTGAGATTTGTTTTCATTGAGAGATTGTTCGAAAACTTTTGTTGAACCTTATAACACTTATTTAAACCGTATCAACAGTAATTTGAGTACCACGGCATAAAACATACCACCACGCAAATAGTGAACAACCTAGGCTTATTTGCTTCAATTGGTCGCCAGTAACATTGCGTCCTAGATCATTCAGGATATATTACTGGTGACTGACTGTACTATGGCTGGAATGTGAAACGACCTATGCCTAAGCAGAGTGGATAATGACAACAACACAAAACACTGATAATATCTCCGGTGGCACATGACTTGAGGGGTGTTTCACAAAGATTCTAAGTTGGACTTAACACTAAGTTGTACCTGACTAATGGAGAGCCGTTAGTTGAATGGCAACGTTGTTGAAAAAAGATCTTTTGAGGAGGCAGAAAGTGTTATAAAAATCAGTTATATTTGTTATCATCAAGGAGCCTTGAAATCTTTTATTTGCATTTGATCATGTTCAATTCTTAGGCTACAAATGTCCATAATAAAGTTCGGCCCATTATGTTTATCTCATTTGCCCCTACTACAAATAATGTTGCCGTTTAGTCCTCAGTACCCCTAACCCATGCATATTTGTAAAAATTCTCTTCACCACAGTGACTGCTTTCTTGGCATCACGGATCTGAACATCGAGGGTGACCTGCGTGATGTAATGACTAATATGCCAATTAATACATACGTCAGCTGGGTTCCATGGGAAGGGTCGGCTTTCGACTCTGACTTTGCTGTGAGTGACTGCATACGAATGAAGGGTGATGGGAAATGGAAGGATATCCCGTGCAAAGATTCTTCGCAAATTCGTCCCGTGCTCTGCCAAGTCGCCCCCGGCCCTATTAACGAATACACAAGTGAGATAAGTTTGATTTCAAAATAAACAAGAAAATGCGTGGGAGGGGAATCAGGGATGATACAGGTGGCTTAGAGCATAATTTGCGTGCCCCAGAAAATTGCCTCAAATTCGAAAATTACATATATTTGGTGCCATGCATTCGTTAAAATTGAATAAATAATAATAACAAACGAAAGTGCAACTATTATGTCTTGACCACAACTGACTGTTCTTTATTCGTGTCGTCAATTTCAATTCCAAACCCTATAGATTGCCCAGTCAACACGATCCCCGTGCCGGCGAACTCGTCAAATCCGAGATGTTTCTACTTCTCTACTAAGAACGAGACGGCAGAGGCTGCGGCTCAGGCGTGTTCGTCGTTCAACCCGAGCTTCGACTTCGAACTGGCGACCATCCTGAACGAGACGGAGGATGAGGCTCTCAACTCCTACCTCCCGACGCTCGGGTAAGACGATGACCCTAATCATATAGGTCAATGATTGCAATAAGTATTCTGGATATAATATGGGCTGGCTAAGGAAATATTTTTATAGCTTTTTTGTTCCTATAATGATCTATATGATTTTTTAACTGAAATTTAGTTCAATCCGGTAAATACCACCATGACAATTAAGATATAAACTGGTCCACTCAATTTCCAAACAAAATACATAAAGTATGATGAAATCAAGGTGTCGACTTCTACAGTCCACTCTACAGGATAAATTATTAAATCATTTGTTAAAGTTATAACGCCGATTTGTTTGGTTCATGGCGACTTCAATCGAAAGATATGTATATGTTTCTATATAATATAAATTAACAAGAAGGATCATGCATTTTCTAAAACATTTATGTTCTTTTATTTACCGAATGTCGACGACTCTCTCGTCTTCTCCCGTCTATAATGAAAATAAAATGAGCAAGTGAAAACTTCAAACATATATTTCAAATTAACAATTTTCAAAATTGTGTGATTCATGTATTCAGGGTAACAGAAGCCTGGATTGGGGTGCAACATGTGGACTATGGCGGTAGTGAAAATTCAAGCACATACAAGTACGGAACTACAACGTTACTGTCTTACACCAACTTCAATGACACCTACATGACGGGGGCAACACCCTCCTGCGTTGTGAAGGAATGGAAAGAGGGCACCGATGGGACTCTTTCTTGGAGGTTGGAAGATTGCAGCTTGCTCCGTCCCTTCATCTGTGTAGTACGGGGTAAGGATGGCTTTTAATAGAATGTGTGAATGAGCTAAGTATTCTTAGGTGTAATAGTGACTCTCTCACTTGGAGACTTTCAACTGGTGTGTGTAAAGTTAGTGCAACGAGTTAGCAAATTTGGACATACAATTTAGTGTACATATTTTGTATTGTAAAACTGGAAAGGACATCTTTACCTACACAGATAATTGAAATGTTCATAAACTGATGTCACTCTACTTGTCTGAATTCACAGCTATCGACGTATGTTCATCATCTCCCTGTCAGAATGGAGCGACCTGTACGGACCTTGTGAATGGATACACCTGTACGTGTGCGGCAGGATATACAGGAATACAATGCGATATTGGTATGAAAATAACAATACCTTAATAAATAATTAATTTGACATCATATTTAGAGTAAATACCTTTATTATACAACTGGGAAAGCAGCTGTACCTACACACATAATTGAAATGTTCATAAACTGATCTCATTCTTCTTGGCTAAATTCACAGATATCGACGAATGTGCATCATCTCTCTGTCAGAATGGAGCGACCTGTACGGACCTTGTGAATGGATTCAACTGTACGTGTGCTGGAGGATATACAGGAATACAATGCGATATTGGTATGCAAATAACAATACCTTAATAAATAATTAATTTGACATCATATTTAGAGTAAATACCTTTATTATACAACTGGGAAAGCAGCTGTACCTACACACATAATTGAAATGTTCATAAACTGATCTCATTCTTCTTGGCTAAATTCACAGATATCGACGAATGTGCATCATCTCTCTGTCAGAATGGAGCGACCTGTACGGACCTTGTGAATGGATCCAACTGTACGTGTGCGGCAGGATATACAGGAATACAATGCGATATTGGTATGAAAATAACAATACCTTAATAAATAATTAATTTGACATCATATTTAGAGTAAATACCTTTATTATACAACTGGGAAAGCAGCTGTACCTACACACATAATTGAAATGTTCATAAACTGATCTCATTCTTCTTGGCTAAATTCACAGATATCGACGAATGTGCATCATCTCCCTGTCAGAATGGAGCGACCTGTACGGACCTTGTGAATGGATTCAACTGTACGTGTGCGGCAGGATATACAGGAATACAATGCGATATTGGTATGCAAATAACAATACCTTAATAAATAATTAATTTGACATCATATTTAGAGTAAATACCTTTATTATAAAACTGGGAAAGCAGCTGTACCTACACACATAATTGAAATGTTCATAAACTGATCTCATTCTTCTTTGCTAAATTCACAGATATCGACGAATGTGCATCATCTCTCTGTCAGAATGGAGCGACCTGTACGGACCTTGTGAATGGATTCAACTGTACGTGTGCGGCAGGATATACAGGAATACAATGCGATATTGGTATGCAAATAACAATACCTTAATAAATAATTAATTTGACATCATATTTAGAGTAAATACCTTTATTATACAACTGGGAAAGCAGCTGTACCTACACACATAATTGAAATGTTCATAAACTGATCTCATTCTTCTTGGCTAAATTCACAGATATCGACGAATGTGCATCATCTCCCTGTCAGAATGGAGCGACATGTACGGACCTTGTGAATGGATTCAACTGTACGTGTGCGGCAGGATATACAGGAATACAATGCGATATTGGTATGCAAATAACAATACCTTAATAAATAATTAATTTGACATCATATTTAGAGTAAATACCTTTATTATACAACTGGGAAAGCAGCTGTACCTACACACATAATTGAAATGTTCATAAACTGATCTCATTCTTCTTGGCTAAATTCACAGATATCGACGAATGTGCATCATCTCTCTGTCAGAATGGAGCGACCTGTACGGACCTTGTGAATGGATTCAACTGTACGTGTGCTGGAGGATATACAGGAATACAATGCGATATTGGTATGCAAATAACAATACCTTAATAAATAATTAATTTGACATCATATTTACATCTACATTTTTAATTTCTCTCGTGCGATTATATTGCACTCGGCCTGCGGCCTCGGTGCAATATAATCGCTCTCGAGAAATTAAAAATGTATCGTTGTCTATTCTGGTATATTCAACTCCAAACCATGCACTATTTGTATAATATTGCATGTTCACTCAAGACGCCTATGGTTTGTACAAACCTCCTACAAATCTCCTTTGTGAATCCGGGCCATTGCATATGAGCTAAATTTATGGCAGGAACAACAACTGACGAACGCGACTCACGAGCACTTCCTGTCTTTCACCAGTCGTTCCCAACATTCCGAGGGAAGGTCTAGCCGCGTACTGATCGTGAATTATTCAGTACTCATAAATTATTTTCCCTTTTTTGATATCATTGTTAACATGCAGATCCCACAACAACCGAGATCACAACTACACCACCAACGACCGCCACCACCATATCTCCGACGTCCACACCACTACCTACGACAACGGCACCTACAACTCATCACGAGACTACTACGACACAATCAACCACTATCCCCACATCACTGCCACCAACAACAACCACGCCATCACCTACCACAACGGCCGCTACAACAAGCGAAAGTACCACCACCCAACCTACCACAATGGTTACCACGTCCACTCCTACCACCACCTTAGTTCCAACGACAACCCTGCCACCTACAACTCCTGATTCTACCACAGCTACACCTACTTCGACATCTACCACTACTACCGCGACGACGGAAATCTCTACCAGTTCATCAACTACTCCCGACACCACCACCACTTCAGCTACTACTGGCAGTAGCACCTCGGCAACTACTACTCCGCCTTCAACTGCTGCAACAACTATAGCAACAACTGCAGCTCCAACAACTCCAACCTTAGACACCACTGCGACAGAAACAACAAGCCAGCCAGCTACGACGTCTTCCACCTCTGTTTCAACTACACCCCCTACCACCCCTGTTTCAACTACACCCCCTACCACCCTTCCCATCACCACCACACCGGCAACCACAGTTGCTGCTACGACCATCAGTTCAATAGCACCAACGACTACTGTACCAGAAACTACACAGATTACAGGTTTCGTAGAAGTAGTAGTTAACTCCTAACGTGCCAAGCTCGCATTTTTGCGAGTTACAATACACACAAATGCCATAGAGCATTAAATTCCCTGGCACGTTAAGAGTTAATTAAATGAGTTGTCACCATCTTCTTTGCAGGACGGAATCCTTTATTGTTGTTTTTTTACAGATAAAATTGCTTTTGAATCTAGGTGCTCTTCACATCATTCACGGGTATGATCTCAGTTTTGTGAGTCAGTTTTGTCTGTGTATAAACACGTGTTGTTCATTGTCATTAACCAATTTTCATCCTGTGAATATCGTCGAGGAGACCAACGATAACTTCCAATATAGAATATCAAACTGAAGGTTGTCATAAACTTATATTTCAAATTGTATTCTTATTCTAACTTTGTGCGCGCGGTCATTAAGTGAGGAAAGATTAAATCGGCATTTAACATGTTCTTTTTTACACAACAAAATGTATTTTGGGGTAGCAATTACTCCTCAAAATACAGCACTAATCTTTCACAGCAGGTCTTTCTTCCCGGAGCAGGTTTAGGTGATGGTGAGACTATTCCCGCTACACCCGACCTCCTCGATCAGTGACTCTCCTACAGATGGACTCTCATCTGACCAGCGGAACGGGATCTGCCACGTCTTCTCCGCCGTCTTGACGATAACAGCAGGACTTATTTTTGTTCTCCTATACTAACACCTCGAGAGAGCCCTGGGGAAACCCCCAGAGGTAGTGTTTTACTCCCCATGCATCTACAGATACTGGGACCATGGACGGGGTACAGCAGTAAGGCACAGGTGCACCCTACCACGCAGCCAGTTCCCCCATCCACTACTAGAACCTGGGACACCATGCGTCATGTCTATGGAGAGGCCACTACCTCGTAGTCAACGGGTTGAACTGCAAAGCACCACATCATCGCTGGGAGTAGCTGATGTGCTTACGGTCATCTAAATACGTTGGTGTGAGCTATAGATTCTTTTCTAAATTTATTCAAACTTTATAAGAGTTGTTAGTATTTTATTTTTTACAATTCGCGTGTTTCATAACTGGATGAGGAATTATTACACATGATGAAATAAGACTTGTAAAACCATAATATTATGGGTTACCGGGTGTTAGTTTAAAAGCAATTTGGTCTGGCAGGGTGATCAGTGGTCTTATTCACCCATATGAAAGATTAGTTGCATGGTTACTTGATCTCTTTAATGATGCTTCAGCAAATGCAAGGTATGCGTTTTTGCAACATGCGGGAGGTTGTTATTTTATTATGAATACAAAATGTACATGTATTTGGGGTTATAACATATTCAAAACGCATCCCAAAATGTTATGAACTCATGAGTTGCCCTCTAAAGAACATGCTTTTACTAACAATTATTGCGATTATCCTTTTAAACTCATATGAACATTGTCAATTGTCACTCAATATAGCTGCACTTCCGTATTTATACAACGCCCTCAATTTACGATACATCATTCTACTTCATTATTCTCCTCTTTATCTCCCTCTCTGTTGCATGTATAGCTCCGACCGAAGAATTCAGCTACACCATATACGGGATGTCAACTACTGCGTCAACTGTATGGCAGCATGGCTACTACCTGCGATTACAACTCGACGGTCTACAACCCTGTACATCAACACATCGACATCAACCAACTTATAACATATTTATTTATCTTCGATTTATTTAAATGACTGTATCTTATTTGTATGCATATACTTTGTCGTGGGGGGGGGGGGGGGGGGGGGGTGAGGGAAATCGGGGCTGTTCAAAACGGTGTTTTAGACACTTAAAACACATTGAAAAACCAATTCACTTAATAAAAATACGTAAATAAATTAATTGAAGTTATGTTAAAGTCAAGTTTTAAAAGCCTTTGTTAATACCCTATTCTATATGAAAAGGTTGTATTTATAACCCAATTTTATACAAATTTATCAATGCAATGTCTTTTTCTTGATGCACATTTTAAAGGGATAGTTGAGTTCTTGTAAGGAGAGTACAGTTTGGGTGAAACTGAATTTTAGTAACCAAAACCTGCATCATTACATTACAAACTAATACTTATAACTAGAAAGGAACACAACATTACAAATGACGTAGTAAAGATCATGTTATCATTAAAAAAAAGAGCCGTTAAAACGTAAGAGGCGCTCTCTAAACACTCATCGGTTTCAACCATTTTGAATAAAATATTGTGCATGTGATGTTTTGTTGAAATAGTGATTAGATAGAGAAATAACCAACAACTATTTAAATACCTATTTTGTAACTTTTTGAAAAGAGGAAGCATTTTAAAAAAATTGTTAACGGCTGGTTCGAAATTCTCTAATACACCTGGGGCCCCAGCTTTATTACAAATTGTTATATTTATGGATATTTCAGCCATCTCTGAAACGATTTTGATCAAACAAAGATGATTTTATTATTCAAATATTATGCTCTTTCAAATTTTACACTCAGTTTTTCATTACCTCACAAAAAAAAGTAGTCTAGCGCCCGCTCTACCAAAACTCAACTATCCCTTTAATAGAATGACTTGAATGAGGGGATCTGGTGGTTTTGTGATCGGGACAGGTTTCTTATTGTTTATTGTTCATAAGCTACTTCGTTTATAAACAAATCAATATCTTGTTATTGCAATGACCATGATTATAACGTCCTTTAATATCGAAGATCTAACATTAATGAGCGGGATCCTAACTTCTCGAAGTCTTTGTAGCACAGAATATACTTTTTAAATATCATTTTGTGTACCTATTTCTTGTGTTGTAATGGTTGAATCAAACGAAATAAAATAGAGTAATTATGTTTCTTTTCATTCGATATTGGGCGAGAGAGGGGAAGGTGGGGGTGGGGGGGGGGGGGCAGGGAACTAAATTCCCCTATTTTGTATACAGTGTGCTAAACGAGAATATAAAATTTGTATTATACTACTTTTAGACATTTCAAACTATAATGGTATACACTATTTAAAAAACAACAACAACCGTGTATATTATCCGTATTTTTGTTTGTTCTTTCATCAGTCATAGTGCAATTTGAAAATTCCTGGGTTCAGGGGCTGCTTGCCTGATCGCACATTTATTGTAATTAGCCAAGTCTTGACATTACATTATTATCGGAAGTTTGATTCCGGTAGTGGATCGTAGGGGAATTTTCCCAATAATTAGTGAACATTTGTTCATTATGGGTTTTTCGCCCCTACCTGGATTCAGGAGATGATCAAATTGCTGTCTTAATTTAGGCTACAATACCAAAAGACGATGTAACGAGAATGTTGATGTTAAAAGTAGTAATAGTATTAATAATTCATGAATGTCTTTCTGCTTTTTAAATAACTCGGAGAGATCGAGGTGTATAATAAAGCAAAGAAAACTAATTAAGATATTAGGACAAATATTAAAACCGAATGAAAAAGCAGTAATGCAGGCTCTACTATTTGGCTGGATTATCTATTAATCACAATAATCACGAAGGTTCTTTGCATCAATTGCAAGAATAGTAATTTAAAAGTGTATTTTATATTCGCATTGCGAATAATGCAATTTCCATCAGTTGAAGGAATTTTTATTAACATAACCAGTTCAAACTAGCATGGAACTGTGGTCAGTGCGCCCTTGTTTGGGCGTGTTTGCCAACTTATATGCGATTGCGGAAATTAGTGTATAATCTTAATGTAGTATTTTCTTATTCATTACAGGTTGTTGTAATGTGTATATAATTGTGATAATAATTGGTCTTAGGAAAAAATATATTCGTGCTATATAGATGCGTATATTTTGTTTTGATATGTTTTTGATATGTTTGTATTAAACAAAATCTATTTCCGACAGAAAATAATTCTTAAATTATAAAATGAATCCGATATTTATCAACAATTTATTGTGTTAAAGTAAAATATTTATGATACAAATTTGTTTGTATAGACAGTGCATCATATTTTCTATCGATGTATGTGTCATAATATAATGTAAATAAATTCCTATAAATAATGATTTTATACTGGTTGACTGGTTTACATTTTTCGTAATATTGTTTTCTTTCATTTTGGTTGCACTTCACGTAGCTATTACAAGGTTATCTTTAACATCGCATTTACATTATATACAACTTAAAGTGAATCTTTCTTTGTAACAGAGGGCGTTTTTTCCAAATATCCCGATGGAAGGCGCCATGTTGAGACACATGCCACACGCATATGTAGCTTACAAAGGCAACTTAGTTGCGTGAGTATTTCGCTCATGTATTTGATTCCTACTGGCTCTGAATACATGTACAATGCTCTATACGTAACATAATTGTGTAACTAAACGCCCTCTGGAGTGACGACTGAGTTACTTTAAAGTGTGCTTATTCAACGCACGATTTCCACAACCTCTTTTCAGTGCCATACATTACTTAAAAGCTGTGGTAACATCGTATTCTCATGCTTTCAAAAATATAAACACTTGTTTATAAACACATACACAAACACACACACCCAAGCAATAAACTGGTAGATATATTTACACCAAATTATTTAAAGAAACATTGTGTAAAGTAAAATTTCAGAGTCCTACATTAGTTATTCATGTAAATGTGTGCGTGTGTGTTCATGTGAGTGTGTGTTCGTGTTTGTGTGTGAATGCATGCATGTGTGTGTGTGTGTGTGTGTGTGTGTGTTTGTTTGTGTGTGAATGTGTGTGCACGCGTGCATGCGTTTGTGTGTGTGTGTGTGTGTATGTATGCGTTTGTAAGTTTTGTATCTGTAGTTAAAACCACAAACCTAAGAAACCAAGTTATTATGATATAAAGAGACAAAATTGTACACATGATAAATGTTTATTATGTAAATGATGCAATCACACTAGATCGTAATTGACAACACGGGCGACAGGCTGTCTGGAAGCGTTCTTCCGATAAACGCTCAATATTAAAATAGGCTAATCAAAATGATGCACATTACTCACCTGTGCAAGTTGTGCATTTAATATAAAGTATATATGTAGTGTCACGATTGTGGGAACAAACAAAAAGAACCGTGATGATCACAGAAGGTTAGATAAAGGAGAAAATAATATTGTTTAGTCTCGTACATGTACAGGCAAATTATGTTGCGGGTAAAAGCTGGTAAGGGAGGGGCGGTGAAATCATTTGCCCGAATACCAACCTAGTAAATAAATACATAACCACAAACTAGCTAAATGAATAAATAA
This sequence comes from Echinarachnius parma, assembly GCA_037951105.1. Taxonomy (NCBI): domain Eukaryota; kingdom Metazoa; phylum Echinodermata; class Echinoidea; order Clypeasteroida; family Echinarachniidae; genus Echinarachnius; species Echinarachnius parma. Next base: position 16,011 of record JBAMJV010004209.1, read on the forward strand.
CATCAATGAAACACTCTTTTCACGAATGAAATCATTACAAAAAATTAAAATTCTCTTTCTTCAAATGTATTATTTTGCTATCTTTTTCATGGGCCTGCGTTTACATGTACTGTCTTGTAATTTATTTTAAAATGACAAATTAAGATGACTAGTACATATATATATCAATCAATAATGTACCACTGTATGAATGAATAAACAAAATATAGATTCATAGATGAATTAAAGGGAAGATGGGAAAGTTCTCGAAAATTCTATATTTGCATCGCATTATAGAATTACGTAACTTGCTACAAATTAGGAAACGACTCAGATAATTCAACAAGGAAAGTGAAGGTTTGTGATTTACATTGTCGAACATAATAAGAGTTGTTTACAAATTCCTGGCATATCTTTAACATCAATCTTTTACAGTCGCGTAGAATTTGAGAAAATAAAATTGGGAAAACAATACTGTGAAAAGGAAACTGATAGTTAGTCAGCCGTACCATCGCTTCCCCCACATCCTTTATGAGATGGCCCTTTAAGGTGTGTGTGGGGGTGTATGGGTGTGTGTGTGCCTGTGTATTGTGTATGTGTGTGTGTGTGTGTGTGTGTGTGTGTGTGTGTGTGTGTGCGTGCGTGCGTGATGTACTGTTCTGTTTCAGAGATAATAATCTGAAGAAGATATACGTAAAAGATATGGCAGACGCCCTCATGAGTGGCGTATAGCGTGGTGCAATTGAACTCATATGGGGGGGGGGGGGGGGGACTTGGATTATTTGGAGTGCACACTATTAATATTATGCATTTCCTTATTTCCTTATTATTTTTCCTTATTTTTGTCCTTATTTTTGTTCTTATATTTTGTTTTCCTAATTTTTTGTCCTTATTTTTTCTCGTAATATTACCCGTATTTTTAAATTGCTTTTGTCAAATTATTGGAGGCACCTGGCCCCCTTGCCCTACGTATAGTCACCCCAATGCCCCATAGGTAAGGGTTTGATAACGGGGTCCGGGATGTCAATTTTTTTATTTACAAGAATAGCGTGGAAAATACAGGTCAATACAAATAATATCGTACACTACCATAACATAATAGATATGTCATTTGATTTCCGCAAAATTGTCCATTCGTGCCTTCACACTAATATCAGACCGTCTTTCGAAAATTAGACCTGATCTCTAAATGTCACGGGACTGACTTGGGAGATAAGAGCAACGCTCATAATCATCAACATCAGCCCGGTGTGATCGATAGTCTTATCTCGCAGTTCAGTTCGCTTCTGACATTCAGACGCTGTCGAAGTGCTACGATAGGATAGTCTCCGTATCACCAGTCGTTTCTTACATTCAAACGCGCGGCCTTGTCAAAAGGAATTATGATATCTTCATAATTATCATAATGATAGGGGGTGGGTGGGTGGGGGGCGGGGGGGGGGGGGGGGGAGGTTGCTGCAATATATATTCCAGCCCAAATTTGACAATATACCACAAAGATCACTATACCGCTGCCGAATGTTCCCTTTTCTCCTTAAAAAGCAATGTTGGATCAATAAACCAAATAAAAATTCAATCAAACAAACTACGAACACAACACATATAAAGTGTTCATGTGTAATTAATAGCAGTATATAAGTTTTAAAGAAACAAACCACTCGGACCTGCTACGCATTGGTCAGTGTATGAGTGCCATTCAGTTTGGCATAGCTGTTAGCAGTAGGATTTCCTAATCTTTTGTAATCCCCTTAATGATATGATGCATTACGTGTGAGTCAACACACGGTTCTATACGAAAAGTATCATTTATTGTGTGCTTTTTAAACGGACATGTTCGTTTTAACTAAAATAGCTTGGCAGAGAAATAATTGATGCTTATCTGTCTCTAAGTGGGTTGTGTATTGCTCTAATTGTATTTTACAAGTAGTTTATTTTGCTCGTTAAATAGGCCAGACCTATAATGACTGTGCTGCTCTTTTTATACGGCTTTGACTAGTCTTACTAGAGGTTTAAGGCGCACAATCAAGTGTTTTCCTTTATTCCACTGCCCAAATGACATCTAATATTGAGAACTGCATGGCAAAACAACACACGTATGAAACCATTTATTGTTTTCCTATGACCTTCTTTTGATAGCCACCGCACAATTACTTGTGTGATTTTGCTTGTCGTTGCCATAGATACGGTTTTCTGAATGGACTACTCATGAAAAGAGGAAGACATTTATTGACCTATTACTTTACCAATCTAGATACCGGATTCGTGTATTCTGATTTGCATTAAGACCCACTTGTCAAATTTCAAGGAAAATAGGAAAAGGATTGACATACAATCATGTCATTAGATTTCTAATCTAAATTGTAGTTCGTAAATGTTATTATTGCCAGGGGGAATGCGAAATCCCAAGGCGAATATTATAAACATAATAATTATATCGAATATTAATACAAATATCTGGAAATTATACATATATTCATTCAATTATTCGTGTTAAAAAGACCACACCTAGCCGCCCCGTTTCCTCCTCATTTTCCTCCTCTTTCTTCTCTTCCTTCTTCTGTTTCTCTCCCTCCTATTTCCCATCTTCTTCTTGCTCATCTCCTTCTCCCTTTTCTTCAACGTAACCTTTCTACCCCATCTTGTATCTCAATAACATTATATTTTTTATTTATATATTATACATTATATCTTCAATAAAATCTCCATTACTGTAAATCATTAACATAAAAATCGCTTCGCCCGACTGAACAAGATTTTGTAATACATTCAGCATTTTGTAAGATAGGAACAAAAATGCAGCTGACGCTAATGGATTTACAAAGCAATATAATTATGATGACATGGCATGATGGATGGGGAGACTAATGCTCAATACAAACAAATATCAACGCAATAACTTCCAATTAAGAAATGGCTTGAATTGTCCGGAGAAAGTTTAATCCTTTTTTTTTTTTTTGCACAATCATCATCTTACCATAAACCAGGGCAAATCACAATTACAAGTTAATTCGTTTCAAGCAAGAAATACAAATTAAGTGGAGTGTTTTGTGCATATAGTGGGTGCATAACATTGTACGAGTTAATGGCTGCATACACTCGTATTTTGTTATGTAGAATTGGAAACCGATTAGAAAATATTAATTAATGGCAGCCCAAGACCTCGACATTTCCAAATTAATTATGTTATCCACTCCCTATGAAGACATCTATGCTATCTCACAATTGTAATATATCCTCCCTAAAGACACGTATATCGTCACAATTGTATCTTACACAATAACCACACAGACATATTCACGACGGAACATCGTTATACATAATCATGATAATGGATGAGTTTCTTTCATTATCCCTCTCGAGATGCTCTGAACATGGTCAAACTCTTAATCATATTGTATTTTGTTTAATTATCTTACTGATTAATTCCCTTATGATTAACCTACTGAGAGTAAATTTATATTTTAGTTGTAACGGAAGAATGTTCACATAAAGTACATTACGTTTCACTAAGTTAGCCGTGATCTCCACCACGGTGGAAATCAACTCATTTTTATAGCTTTCGTCAACATTCCATGCCCTGTTAACTGCCCCCCGAGACCTAGTGGTATTATAGAGATAATCTCCTCCGGTTACACGCAGTAAACCGATAAGAACGGTGTAAACGGTGATACAATTCTACTAGAGGCACGAATCTCTCAACCTCTCCTCAGGCCTGAGAAGCGGTTATTTTCTAACTTGGGTGAAACGTAATAATTATTGTATCTACTACTATACGGGTATACTATATATTGTCTTCCTCTTCTTCTTCTTCCTGTGTTCTACCCAACGCCCCATAGTAGGGGCCAACCGGGCAGGGTAGTTGCGCAGATCTTGTCGGCGCGGAAGAGAGTCTGATTTACGGGTTGCTTTGCTCGGGTGTTTGAGGTTGAATTGCTTGCTTGAACTTGTTCTTATCTTGTATTGTTGTTACTTCTAACGGCAATACATTAATCAATCAATCAATCAATCAACTAATCAATCAATCAATCAATCAATCAATCAATCAATCAATCAATCAATCAATCAATCAATCAATCAATCAGTCAATCAATCAATCAATCAATCAATCAATATATTAATCAATCAATTAGATCGAAATAGATCGAACGAGCAACCAACCAACCAACCACCCAACCAACCAACCAACCAACCAACCAACCAACCAACCAACCAACCAGCCAACCAACCAGCCAACCAACCAGCCAACCAACCAACCAACCAACCAACCAACCAACCAACCAACCAACCAACCAACCAACCAACCAACCAACTACATTTTCAATCTGCTTTCCTATTAATTATTTGAAATTGAGTGTGAATCATGCAACAGAACCACACCCAATCAATTTTACATTTTCCAGCAAATTCTCCCTTCAAAAGAATCGAATCAATGCGCGATACCCTTCAATTCATTTACAATCAAAGAAGACAAGAGTTTAAGATAATTTTCAGTATTTATAGTCTGTATCATCACCACACCGTCTTCGCAATCAAATCATACAAACACATTAGCTGGTTCCAACAAGATGGAGGTGGAACGAGTTAGATCATATATAAATGCGGCTTATAGAAGGATATCAAGCATCTAATATGTCTGATGTAAATCGGCTCTGACAGAGCGAAGACTCTATGTTTCCAATTAGCCCGATTTTGGAAGCGGCGCTTAGATGATTAAAGGGGTAGTACAGTTTTGGTAAGGCTGAGCTTTAGTAACCAAAATCTGCACAATAACATTACAAACTAATAGTTAGAACTCCACCATGCTCGGAAGGTATAGAAAATTACAAACGACTAAGTAAAAAGCCCGTTATCATTAAAAAAGAGTCATAAAAACACAAGGGGGCGCTCTCTAACAAAGCATCGGTTTCAACCAATTTTCATACAAACTTATGCATGTGATGTTTTGTTGAAAAAATGATTAAATAGAGAGATCATTAACCACTATTTAAAAACCTCTTTTGACAATTTTTGAAAAAGTGTAAGCATTTAAAAAAAATAAATAAATAAAAAAAATCATCGCATAAATCTGGGCCCCAGATTTATTCCGATCGGATATATTTATTGATATTTCAGCCATTTCTGAACCGATTTTGATCAAACAATGTTTATTCTGTTATTAAAATTGTATGCTGTTTCAAATTTTACACTCGGTTTTTCATTATCTCACACAAAAAAAATGATTTCGTACAGCGCCCTCTATACCAAAACTAAACTACCCCTTTAACATTATAAGATGTATACGTTATATATTGCTCAGGTTCCCACCCATCGTTATGACTGTAAATAGCCTACGCATTTAAGGTTGCCATGCGTGTTGATGTAGAGGGCACATTTTATAATGCTTGACCGCGGTTCGCCATGTTAAACGAGTCTATTTTGAATTGTGAGCACTGCATAATAATTAAATGAGCCAACGTGTATTTCGCATCATGGACAAGGTTTTCGCAAGATGGCACCGCGCATCTGAATTACGAATCCGAACCAAATTAAAGCCATTCTAAGACAATGGCTCAAAATAAGGTATTCATTGTGGACCATAATGAAATAAACCTCGGTACGAACAGCAGAACATTCTTGAAAAATTGATCATTATATCATAAAATAAACCATAATACAAGACATTATTCACACACACACACACACACACACACACACACACACACACACACACACACACACACACACACACACACACACACACACACACACACACACACACACACACACACAGACAAATGTGAGACACTGTTCCTGTCAAATTCTTTAACCCGCTGGTCAACGTAAACAAATAGAGTATTATAGAATGAAAAATAAAACAATACTTATTATGTAGTCATATACTATAGGCGAATTGCGCAACGGGGTTAATAGACGGAGTTTGTTTGTTTGCGTGTTTGTGTTTGTGTTTGTGTATGTCTGTGGGTGTGTAATTTATCTGGATGGTCAAACATAATGCTCCCCTGTGTGCCATAAACTATACTATAAATTTATATTGATTTATTTTCTGGGTCTCTTAACGAATTAGGAGACGTATATTTGCTCTAGGAAACTGCTATAATTATATCCATAGACAATTCAAATACAGAATAGATTGTAATTAGATTATGTTTATCGCAAATAAATTAAATTGTACCTCGATACCACATCCGTGGTTATGTGCGGGCAGGCCTCATGCATTATCGATAAGGCAACAGTGATAGAGAGAAAGAACGGAGGATATAAAACACTCACGATATACTTTATGAGCGTCGCCTATGGTATGTGCCGGGCTTATCTAATTTAAGATATGTTTTCCTGGAATATTTAGGTAAAAGAAGACGATGTGTCTGCAATGTGTCTGCAATTAAATACATTAATTGCTTTATTAATAGAAATTAACATTTTAATCTAATAATAATTACTTATTGGTATTTCCAATGATCGTCTGAAGAAAAAGAGCAATTTTTTAGTTTTCATTACCGTGGTAAAACATTTCTACGATTACAGTTCAACAAAGTGTGATTCGTATAATGGTTTGTTAACCCCTTGAATGCCGCGGTGCTGTATGGCACAGATATAAAAATACAATGATAATGATAACTGGGACTGCTTAGCCCCTTTAAACCTTCTGACACAATGCACTACTTGTGAGTCCTCGCACATTTCTAAACGAAAGTGATTATGTGTTTGTTTTGTACATTTCAATCCAACATTCGGGTTGAAACTGAATTGGAATGACTACAAAATAGCTTGGCACAAAAATAGTTAATAATTATACTAGTGATCGATGTGTGTAGAGAAAATAGCCTGAAATAGGCTTAGATGGGGGAACGATGTAAGGATCGATATCAATATTTGCCTACGTATTTCCTGATTGGCAAAAATAAATACATGTAGATGTGAAATGCGGCTTAAATGATCATGATGTATGACGTAAGTCTTGAAAATCGACCAGTGGGCGTTTCCACTCACTACTTTTCTATATAATTGATTTGTAATCTGTTATGTTCTGCTTCCTCGTATTTACATGTATTTTCCAACTAGCTATTTCCCCTTTCATTTATTTTCCTTCCTCATTTTGCAATTATTTTTGTATTTTTCACCTAGCCATTTATATGTTTGTCCTTACCATTAGTGCTTTTTTCATCTCTTATTCTCACCTCTTAACCCCCTTCAACCATCTCCATACAAATAATACCAACACTTAATGAAACCAGGCTATAAAATTAAATTAAATTTTGTAGGCTCAAGGTGGACAGATCTACAAGCTCCTCATCATTTTTTTCTCCGGTGAATTTTCTACTCATTCACCCCATTTGGTGTAAGAATATTTTCTTAATCACCCCAAACTGAACAAGCAAATGAACAAAAGAGATATTTTCTTTGATTCTCGCGTTTTCTATTTATCATTTTTATGTCCTCCAATAATGCATGTATGTTCCATAATAACAAACATTATCCCGAAATACACCTACCTTATGTATACACAAAATAAGTACACTTGTGACACAAACACTAATATTAGGGAAGCTTGTGACCAAGAAATTGTTTCAGGTGATAAATCACAATGTTAATAAATAATCAGGACATTACTGCCTAACGCTATACGTCAAGGTTTGGGCTCCTGCTGCCCCGATGAGGGACCCGCCCCCTTTGCAGCCGAGGGGCACGGAGGAGGGGGGGGGGGGGGGGGGGATGCCCCCAATTATTATATTTTAATTTATGAGGGGAAAATCCTTTGTAAGATAAAGAAAAACATAAAGTGTGCATGCCCCCAATAGTTGTTTGCTCCCTAATCAGTCTGACCACGCTACGCCGCTGCCATGACTGATCCTGGCTATACACAAATATAAATGCCTACATAGTTTCGTAGGAAAATAGGGAGCATCGTACTGAATGATCGACTATGTTAAATCACGACGGACAACATGAGTAAACACCATAAAGTTAAAGTGGTCTAACGCCAACAAATACATCTTTAAAGTGCAAAAGATATTTATTGAACACAGCTACCCTAGCTACCCTTTTCACCCACTATGGAATAAAATGATATTAAAAGGGGTAGTTCAGATTTAGTTTAGATGGCGCCCCAATAAATAATTATGTTGGTGAGGTAATGATAAACTAAGAGTAATATGTGAAGAAGTACATACTTGTATTGACAGAATCAACTTTGTTTGATCAAAATAGGTTTAGAAGCGGGTAGGCATCCTCTAGTATTAACAGCTGCCTTTTGAATGAAGTTTTAGCCTTTTAAATGTCTTTCTACTATTCAAGTATCTTTGAATTATAACTGTTAGTTTCCAATGATAACAGACAAGTTTTTAGTTATGTTTGACCAGAACTGTACTATCCCTTTAAGGAGATATTCTCAGGATTAGAAAACTCTCAATCGATACTAGGAACCCTTAATGAGGTATGAACTGCAACAATACAACCAAGTTATCTATGAATAATCGGTACAGTACCATATGAAAAAAAAATATCAAATTCGAATAAAATATTTCCCAGAACACGAATAATACAATAGACTGCCTACAAAGTCAAGTAATTTTCACACATATTCTAAAGGCAGTGTGATATGTGCTTCTCTAGTCCTCTTTAAGCCGCGGTTCAAGTTGCATACACAGGCCTTTGCTTGTGTCAATAAAAAAAGCTCTAATTAAGAACTGTATCCATCATTCTGACGGCGCCACCGGGTTCGATAGCCGATCTCGACAAACAAGGCGTTTTTATGTCCTAAATGTAGGTCCAGTTCATCTAACGAAGGGGGCTTAAGCCTTGAGCACACCGAAGATTTAAATGTCATATGTAGGACAACTCTAAATATCTGCATGTCTGTTATTAGTAGAGCAGATAAGTGTAAAATATCATGGAAATCGTTCAAAGTTTGATACAAGCAACATACTCCGTATGCAGACTACCTTAGGGACACTTTTTAGAAAAAAAAACATTTAGACAAGCAAAAATCCAACATGGCGGCCATTTTCCAAGATGGCCGCCAAAAAGCTACCTTTTGATATAAAAATTTACTGAGTTGGCCGATTTTAATCATCTTGGTGTCGTTTTATATGTTTATTGACATGCTGAACATGATTGTAATACATACGGACCCATATGATGGCCAAAATCCAAGATGGCCGCCATTTTTCCAAGATTGCCCCCAAAAGCTACTTTTTGATATAAAAAAGTTCGTCGATTTTAACTATTTTGGTGTCAATTTCGATGTGTACTGATATGCTAAACCGATAATAACACATACGGACCCATATGATGGCGAAACATCGACATGGCAGCCATTTTCCACGATGGCCGCCCCAAAACTAATTTTTGATGTAAAAAATTAACGATTTTGCCAATTTTAAGAATCTTGGTGTCGAACTTTGCTTCTTGGAATGCTGGAAACGATTGTGATACAATAACTAATTTAATGACTAAAATCCCCAATACCCGCCATTTTACAATGAAACCGTAAAAAATCTATATATATATATATAAAATTGACTGGGTTGATCGATTTTGATATTCCCGGTGTCTTTTGGTGTTTCTTGATGTGCTGAAAACATGTGTGTTACACAAGGACCTAAACAATGGCGTAGCTAAGGGATATATGGCTATATAACCCACAGGGGGGGGGGGGGGGCACTCGTGTATAATGTAAGACGGGTACGTGCCGCTTACAAAACCCCCGTTTTCACACCCGATTGCCACTCTCAAGATACCAAATTTTCAAAAATTGCCGCTCCACTGACCCCGGAATGACTTGGCTAGGTAGTTGAGTAGCGTCGAATCCATTATTCTTCTTCTAGTCAGCTCCTTGGACCACAATTTGAGGGTTTCCGTAGGTCTTTGGTAGCTCTAAGTCCATGTATTTTGTAGTTTTAGTCTGCTCCTTAGACCTCTTAACTCTCGTGTAAGGGTTTTTGTAGCTCCAAAGACCCTATATGTGTTGCTTGTAGTCAGCTCTTAAGACCCCCATATCAGACTTCCGTGAGGCACACCCCGTCAAAATATTTGAGTGCCCCCCCCCCCCCCCCCCCCCCCCCAACCTCGGATACAACCCCTCTTTATGTAATGAATTCTTTTGTTCATGATGTTTTGATAGGCTGTTCCTTTATTGCTATTTCCTATCCTGGTCCGTCCAACCCAAAACCCACAGTATGCATAAAACAGCATTTTATACACCCAGATCAATTCACATGTTCAGATTAAACTACCTTCCGACCCCTTCTCAGTTGGCATACGGCTTAATACTGGCTACGGCATGGACCGCTCTATATACCAAACACAACTGTAGAAGATTTTTGAAGCTTCCTTATTATCAGCTTTGGGTCATAGGGGTATAATATTACTGTTACAGTATCACACGTTCCTATTCAATATGCCACATTGTATAGATGGACACCGACACTGGTCGAACCGGCCGTTCCTTCCTTTTGAATGATGTCAGCCATTATCTTTTCAGGGAACCATGGTCCAAAATATTGCTATATCAAATAAAAGGCAACATTTTGTATATCCCAAAAGTTTCAAAAATAGATTTCCATAACATTTATTAAATCTAGTGTCTAGGACGTATGATATATATAAAGAACCTAAGTATGCTGTCTGCATATCCATCCCCTTACCATGGCCTTTGAACCATTCCTGAAGCATGATATGTACATATCAGTGCAAATATAATAGTTTAGCAACATCAGATGAGGTGCATTATAGATCCTTAGTGTCTTGCATATTACTTTCTTTTAGAGGTTCATCCATTTCCTAGGATACGTTCAATTTCTTGCCCATTCTCTTATTAAAGTGGGACTGAGTTTGCACTACTTGCTCATGGTGGTTGGTCAAAATAGCTTGCTCATGGTGGTTGGTCAAAATAGCAGGTTTATCATTACACCCTGAACATGCTGATCGGGTCATCATACTCTAGGAAATGATGAGCCTGGAGTGGGCTATGACATGTTTTAGAGACTGACATACTTGGATCCATATAGGTGATAGCTGGGTGACTAGTGTCCTAGTCAATGTGTTATAAATTATACTTACAACCCAAACTGAATCATTACAGAGAAACAGACCAAACACTTACAAGATATGTTTGGGTATATATCGTAAAAAGGACCATGGCGTTGCCAGTCTCAGGCTATGAGCACAATGGGGGCTGGGAGGGGGGTGGTTGAGATTTGGACATGCTAACCTGGATGTGGGGGAAATAATTCATTCAATGAAAAATGGACTCCAAACACGTTGAAATTTGTTTTTGCAATTGATTGATTTTCTTCTGATATACACAGGTTCAGGGAATAGGCAGCATTTATCCAAAATGGGGGATGGGACGATGCACGTCATTGTAGCTGGTTTGTGCGTAGCACAATCGTTAAAAAAACAAAAAAATGTATAAGGACCCTTAGTGTGTTCATAATGATTTAAATCATTCATCTCACAAGTCCAGAGGCATAACCAAAGGACTGCCAATGATGAGAGGGGTGGCAAACAAAGTTTTAGGGCAATATTTTCTATAAGGTAGCAGCCTTTACCGAAACATGAACAAGTGAAATCATGATTTCCCTAGGGAGAGATGGCTAATCCCTCCTTTATCCCCTAGCTACGCCATCTTGGAAAATGGCCGCCATGTTCGATTTTACCATTATTTAGATCCGTTTGTATGAAAATAGTTTTCAGCTCATCAAAAAAACCTTTTAATCAGTACAAAGCTTATTAGAATCAGCCAACTCAGTCAGTTGAAAAATTGTAAAATGCTTTTTGACAACCGTCTTGAAAAATGGCCGCCATGTTGGATTTTCGCCATTTTTTATGTCTGTGGCAGCCATCTTGGATTTTCACCATTATATTGGTCCGTTTGTATTACAATCGTTTTAAACATAATTAACATTTAAATTGACACTAATAAGATTATTACAATCAGCCAACTGGGTCAATATTTATATAAAAAAGGAGCTTTTGGTGACCATCTTAAATAAATGGCTGCCATCTTAGATTTTTGCCATCAAATGGGTCCGTATTATATCACCATCGTTTTTAGCATATCAAGAAACATATAAATCAACACCGAGATTATCAAAACCGGCCAAGTCAGTAAATTTTATATTAAAAAGTAGCTTTTGGGGGCCATCTTGGAAAAATGGCGGCCATCTTGGATTTTGGCCATCATATGGGTCCGTATGTATTACCATCGTGTTCAGCATGTCAATAAACATATAAAACGACACCAAGATTATTAAAATCGGCCAACTCAGTCAATTTTTATATTTTAAAAAAAGTGGCTTTTTGGCGGCCATCTTGGAAAATGGCCGCCATGTTGGAATTTTGTTTGTCTAAATGTTTTTTTTGCTTGTATAATACTTTGAACGATTATTACACTTATCTGCTCTACTATATGGTCCAGTACAACACTCTGGACATTCGGTACCAAAATAATTAAATATATAACTGAACAAATAATAAGAGAGAGTGAGAGAAGGAGAGGAGAAAGAAGGTGAAAGTGATACAGAATGTCCCTGTTTTTTTTTTACTGATACAGTGACACCAGTGTATAGCGGCAACCTGAGCAAAACAAGAAGAGTGGCCAATAAAGACAGATGACCTCTATAGACAGGTTCCATAAATTTGTTTTGCTCTGCATGGGAACACTTTTGGTGGCCACTATAGGAAGGTGACCTCTACAGACACGTTCCATTATTTATGAAACGCGTCTCCCCTGCAGAGAAAAACAACTTTAAAGTGTTTTTTGTTTGTTTTATCTGCAGGGGAACACTTTAGCTGGCCACTACAGGCAGGTGACCTCTATAGACAGGTTCAGATAAGTCGTTTTTCTGCAAGAGAACACTTTTGCTGGCCACTACAGGCAGGTGACCTCTATAGACAGGTTCAGTTAAGTCGTTTTTCTGCAGGGGAACACTTTTGCTGGCCACTACAGGCAGGTGACCTCTATAGACAGGTTCAGTTAAGTCGTTTTTCTGCAGGGGAACACTTTTGCTGGCCACTACAGGCAGGTGACCTCTATAGACAGGTTCAGATAAGTCGTTTTTCTGCAAGAGAACACTTTTGCTGGCCACTACAGGCAGGTGACCTCTATAGACAGGTTCAGTTAAGTCGTTTTTCTGCAGGGGAACACTTTTGCTGGCCACTACAGGCAGGTGACCTCTATAGACAGGTTCAGTTAAGTCGTTTTTCTGCAGGGGAACACTTTTGCTGGCCACTACAGGCAGGTGACCTCTATAGACAGGTTCAGTTAAGTCGTTTTTCTGCAGGGGAACACTTTTGCTGGCCACTACAGGCAGGTGACCTCTATAGACAGGTTCAATTAAGCCGTTTTTTCTGGAGGGGAACACTTTTGGTGGCCACTATAGGCAGGTTTGTTGCAATCAGACAGGTGGCTGCTAACAGGATGTGACTATACATTACCTTTCACTAAGTTCACATCTACCGTAGATGTAAGTCAATAGTTTATCTCTTCTCTTGTTTGTTAATGTTTGTTTGTGAGTGTGTGTTTGTGTTTGTGTGCGAGAGAGAAAGAGAAAAGGAGTGTGTGTGTGTGTGTGTGTGTTTGTATGTATGTGTCTACATTATTTGCCAGAATATTACGTATTATGAATGTATGCGTATGTGCATGGGGAGGTGTGTATGTGTGTGTGTGTGTGTGTGTGTGCGTGTGTGTGTGTGTGTGTGTGTGTGTGTGTGTGTGTGTGTGTGTGTGTGTGTGTGTGTGTGTGTGTGTGTGTGTGTGTGTGTGTGTGTGTGTGGGTGTATGTGTGTGTGAGCGTGTGTGTATGTGTGTATGTGTGTGTTTGAGTGTCTATGTGCACATAAGTTCATGTGTGGGGTGCGCTTCGTTATTCCGAAGGTTCGTTATTCCGAAGGTTCTTTATTCCGAAGGTTCGTTATTCCGAACACGCAAATTTCGTATACCTGAGGGTTCGTTAATCCTAAAATGAAATAGGGTTCGTTAATCCGAACATTTGTTGCATTATTCCGAAGGTTCGTTATTACGAAGGTTCGTTATTCCGAAGGTTCGTTATTCCGAGGGTTCGTTATTCCGAAGGTTCGCTATTCCTAAAATGAAATCAGGTTCATTATTCCGAAGGTTCGTAAGTCCGAAAATAAAATCGGGTTCGTTATTCCGAAGGTTCGTTATTCCGAAGGTCCGTTATTCCGAGGGTTCGTTATTCCGAAGGTTCGCTATTCCGAAGGTTCTTTATTCCGAAGGTTCGTTATTCCGAACACGCAAATTTCGTATACCTGAGGGTTCGTTAATCCTAAAATGAAATAGGGTTCGTTAATCCGAACATTTGTTGCATTATTCCGAAGGTTCGTTATTACGAAGGTTCGTTATTCCGAAGGTTCGTTATTCCGAGGGTTCGTTATTCCGAAGGTTCGCTATTCCTAAAATGAAATCAGGTTCATTATTCCGAAGGTTCGTAAGTCCGAAAATAAAATCGGGTTCGTTATTCCGAAGGTTCGTTATTCCGAAGGTCCGTTATTCCGAGGGTTCGTTATTCCGAAGGTTCGCTATTCCTAAAATGAAATCGGAGTTCGTAAATCCGAAAATGAATTTGGGTTTGTTATAATGCTATAATTTCATATAAAGAGATAAAATAAACTCAAATGTTTGATTGGTCTGGCCAAGGGAGGGAAAGGGGGCGGGGTATGCTTAATGCAGGCTGTAAATTAAATAAACAAAACACAAATTATAGTATTATAACAAACCCGATTTAATTTTCGGATTAACGAACCCTATTTTATTTTCGGACTAATGAACCTTCGGAATAACAAACCTTCGGAATAACGAACCCGATTTTTTTTCTTCGGATAAACGAACCTTCGGAATAACGTACCCGATTTCGTTTTAGGAATAGCGAACCTTCGGAAAACGAACCCTCGGAATAACGAACCTTCGGAATAACGAACCTTCGGAATAACGAACCTTCGGAATAACGAACCTTCGGAATAACTGAACCTTCGGAATAAAACGAACCTTCGGAATAACGGACTGTAACCCATGTGTGTGCCTGTATGTATGTGTATGTGTGTGTTGTGTGTGCATGGGTGGATTCGTGAATATGCGCTCGAAGACTGTATGAATAATAGGATCGTCTTGTTGCGCAGCGGATGTTCCACGTTATGCCATAAACACACACACACACACACACACACACACACACACACACACACACACACACACACACACACACACACACACGCGCGCGCGCACACACTCGCACATACACAACAACACGAATTTCAGATAAGGTTTACGTCGGAAGTAACTGCAGATTATCTGTCTGATAATCTTATTCATTAATTCGTCTTGTCCCACTGTTTATCGCTGAAGAGTTCAAAATCCTCAACTCAATATCACAAATATCAGTACCGTACTTATATGTTCATGTACATAATTATGCTGAATAGCGATTATGTGTATACATTTTCAAAATCTAACTTCAATAAAGCCGAGTTGAGATAATGACAATGCCTGCAAACGAAATTTCAGACTTAAAGGTTTGGAAACTTGGCATTTATATGAAATTTAAATCGTAATACCAAATTTTTAAAACATACATGAAACTATTACGGATACTATTTTGGTAATTAATTATTGTGTTTTGTACCTTATTATTTATATGTTATTTTTTCCCATTTCTTACAGTGGTAATTTTTTTTTTTAGAATGACGTGTCTTTATCCCGAATGCATAACATTACATTATATTTATCTTATGTGTCAATATAAAAGCAAGGCTATAACGAGATGACTGTGTAGACGGCGTCGGTTTATTTCACATATTTCTGCAATTAAAGGCATTTACGAAATGTAGATGGCTGTGCGGATGTATAATCGTTTAGCAATGTTGATACACTCACCATAACGACTCTCTTTTGACGCTGCATAATGGTCTGCGATCATACAATAGATGAATCGGATGGTAGAACAAAAAACCCTTTTCAGCGCTGTGATTTGTTTAATTAACTCTTTGTCATCGGGAGCATGGTGGGGCCTGTATTAACTCTATAGGAATTGCAAAATCTAGTGGTGGAAAGGTTAACTCTAACCCAATGTAAAACAACAACAACAACCAGCCAGCTATTCAAATGGCGCCAAAAAATATTGTGCACACACTAATGGCATACATGCAAATATATAACACGTGATACAACTTTGATAACCTAATTAAGGGCGCCGATTTACTGTCACGGTCTCAGTTCCGGGACAATTCATCAATAAAATTAGTCCTTGCCCTCCATACGTAGTATATTGACCATATTTGTATGGAACACATGCAGGTTTCGGTATAATTATTTTTTGTAGACATCTTGATATGACTTTAGTTGTTATAAACATGATATGAGATCATAGCATCGTATGCTGGGGTAACGTCAACGTGACTATGTTGATCGCGATCCACAAAATATTGCAGCCCCCAGTACCCCTTCATATGCGGGGAAGAGGTAGACAAGTAATTCAATTTGTACGCCTTCTAATAAAGTGATCCTTCAATGTTGTCCAATGCAATCAAAATCACTTGTACCTCGTTGTTTTCCTAATGGTAACTGTCTCTCTAATTATAGAAATATCTTATCATTTGATGAAAAGCGTTCCGCAACGCTTTTCGATTGTAGTTAAAATCAATTGACAGTAGGTGATCAAATGTGACATTCAATTTTCCACTAGGGATACAATGTTCTTTTTCAACGAAAGTATCATAAATCAATCAAGAAAAATCTGACAATTGTATTGGCACGTGATTGAAGACAGTCTCGAATATAATGTAACTTTTGCAAAGATCTTATGAAGTTGATGGATCACTTTAATAGCACGATTTGATCCATCTATCAAGTTACATAATTTGACGTGCTTATGCAACAAATATTTTACATCCATGCATTCAAAGTCATTGACATTGTCGAATTTTATTTCATGATAATATTATTTATAAATTATATTTTATTTATAGCATAATTTGTCGTTTGATGTGGCAATAAATGAACATTGAAAAAATAGTAAGTCATACAATTCTTCAATCCAAATACGGTGTGTGTACTATTACACTGGCTTCACTACTGTATGAATAAAGCATAATAATTCAGCCACAAAATAGAAATGTGCCTATACAACACAATAGAGTACTGTATGCCTTAGTAATCTTTGATGCTCATACAAGTCCATGTTAATGGCGACATTATTGTATTGGCAAGGAAATTGCCGATAGAACTAATACAAATCGCAATGTATAAATGGATAGTCTTTCGACACCAAACGCTTTAACGAGCCTCTGTTAAATCATAATCTGAAAAAGAAAACATCACGAACATGACGAAGGACCTGCGTCTGATAGAATGTCAATAGTAAGCAAATAATTACCGTTGGTGAAGGTGGTTGGACAAACTATCACTTCCGAGGCGATCTGGATGTAGCTATCTTTCCGAAGCGAAGCTGAGGAAAGATAGCGTATACATTCAGACCGCCGAGGAAGTGATAGTTTGCTATCGCCTGAAATCAAAAGGTGATTATTTGCTTTATATTCCACATCAATCATTTTGATCACAAACAACCTATAACTAACACAAAAGGGCTAAAAAGTTTGGAATATTGAGCAATTGATCGAGTCTTTTATTTTAATTTCGTCAATCCTGCACATGTACAAGATTTATGATTAAAAGTCAAAGACACTTTGTATATTAAGCGTAGCTGCGCGCAAACGTTGCGCATCATCGCGCTACCTTTCTGCGCACTAACGCGCGCACGCGTATACTTGCGCGCGAACAATTGAATATCTACACAGTGCAACGCACTTTTACCGACTATCTAGTGAGTGCAACGCACTTTCACCCAAAATATCTGTACAGTGTAACGAACTTTTCTTCTCCCATCAATGATGGGCGAAACTATATTTCATCACGTGATTAACTTTTGACCAATCGTAGAGCAAGATTCTTAGTATGTGGAATATAATACAAAATAACTATAATCTACATGTATATATATGATTGTATAGTCTTTCATGGCCAGTCGTTTTAACGATCCTCTTCCGGGGAAGATTCAGTATAGCAACATCGTGGAAGGTCCATAATTGTGAAAAAGTAGCAGCGTAAATATGGAGGCAGCAGTACAAATTTGCCATGTTTTATTACTTCTGTAGTCTTTCATTATCAGCCGTTTTAAACTATCCCAGCGGACAAAGAGAAACAACGTAATCATATCATGAGGGCGCATTAATCAATTCAACGAACAGTAAGCTAAGAAGATTTAGGGGGTTAATCAAAACGACTGTGCCTTATCTCCGAGATATAGGGAGCGATCCTTATATACCACCACACCCCCTCTTTTTGGAAACCTTTCCCCCGATTTGCCCATGCCCCTGTTTGACCCCGCCACGCCACATGCAATAAGGATCGGATGAATCAGACTATTATCGTATAAATAGTTTTTGGGCATCGGGTATCAAAGATATTTCTTTAAAAAGGATTACACTCGATGGTATTATATCTGTTTTCTATCCCCTCGTCGTCTCTGGTTTCAAGTAATCCGCGAAACTCTGTCAGATGGATTGACCGGATTATGAGCTTACCCGAACACAACAACAGCCACTAGGGTCCGGAAGGAGATGAAGGCTTTATACAACTTCCTAAAAAAAACATTTACAAAGTCGGAATGATATAACGGTACCGCTTTTAAACATGCCATTGATTTTGTTTTCTTCTTTGACTCCGAATTTGTAGTCAGACTTTAGTTGTCTTGTGATTGACTATACTAATTGAAGTTTACTCGAATTTAATATTGTATATTATGTTAACTTGTGATGGAGGAAATATCACGGAATGTTTCTCTCCGAGGGATTTGAAATACAGCATTTCAAATCCCGAGGGAACATTCCATGATGTTCCCGATAAAAAAGGTATCATCTGTTATGTTATATGACTTATTTTACGTACAAAACTAACATTATTTACACTTTTAGCCTCTCTGAGCTTGATTAGAAAATGTGGCTTTTAGAAGTGACATGTTAACAAGTCATTGTGACGTCATAATATAATCTCTCTTTGTTCGTGCGGATTAATTGTTGACATCGCGCACGTACGCGCTAACTTTGATACAAAAATTACTTCCTGCATGGAATATAAAACCTGCAATCGATAGAATCGCTTTCATTTTTACCATAGGTCTAAACGAAAATTCTTCTATATCGATATATCGCGGCTCTTCCGTGTTAAATACTGAAATATGTTAACATTACATGACTGAGGTAAGTCAATCAATGACTCGTATTTGACCAAGTCAGATAACATATTATATTATGCTCTTTATACACTTCTCGCGGCCTGTGCGCATCTGCGCTTTTAACCGGAACTGGCGTCATCGCTTGAGCCACACTACACTTTTCGATGCTAACAACTAGTGGAATTAACAAACTAAAATAAAAGTCTAATCATTAATGATTGATAAACTACTTCATAGACACAACATTTTGAAAAGGTTGGAATATACACATTCTCTCTGGCCCATTCCATATTGCAAACCTCTCCGCGCCAGATAAATAAGTTAAAACAAAATAAACACACAAGCACATGTAAAGTTAGGCACTCATACCAAGGAGGTTCAAACACATGGAGATAGGTAGTTCTAACCTAGACGCCGCCACTGAGTTATGCGTACATCTACAGATGTGTATAAGGCTTTATAACAATGAGGCACATTTCTGAATTCTAGCAATGACAATGGATGTCTAAATGAAAGTTCTTCCCAAATAATTTACAAAGAATAACAATTTGTTGTGTTTACTAATAACATAAAATTGACTTGAGGATTTTTGCGGAAATTGAGAAAAATCAGGATTTTAGAAGGAGTGGTATTCGAAGGTTATTGCCTTTGTATCTCAAATATTTGACCATGTGTCTGCATGAAAAGATATACTATTCCCCATACTATTATCCATCCATGCTATTCTAATACCTCATAATGATTTCAATTTGAAAGACACAAGATTAAACTTTCCAACCGCATCATCGTGATTTTGAGGCGGCGGCAATGATCGTGATCAAAGCAGCGAGAATTGTTTTTGTTGTTATTGATGCATTGATACAAACACCTAAATTAACTGGCGATGGATCTCCATGTGTTTGAAACTCCTTGCTCATACACACATAATACGCTCAAATCGACAGAAACACATTCAAGCATACACGCATACAAACACTATTGAATAAATACACCAGACGTGTTTTTCCCTTTCATAATGCATAGGTTCTTCAGTTCAGAGGACGGGAAAGAAACTGAGCTAAACAAATAAATTACCATGGCAACTGTCATTTCAGGAATGAATCAAGCCGTAGAAGACCGCAGATGTTTGTATAATGTGAGAAAATACAGATATGCGTCGAAGACGTTCATGTAAATTAGATATATATGTACTGTTATTTACACCTGTATGATATCGTCACAAATTCGAAGAAATTAGCCACGTTGCATCATTGGCTCATGGTAAAAGGGATCTCGTAACATTGTCCAAACCCTCAAAACCGATTAGCATCTCTAGCGAATCTCACATATACTGTATGTAGCCTATTCGTATTACCAATATAAGTTTGAAACAGCTTTCGGTTTTTCCAAATATCTCTTCCGATATAAAGATATGTATGATTGAAGTGTTCGGATGTATAATTATCGTGTGGATAATTATACCTGTGTACACAATCAGTGCAATGAGTTAGCGAATATCACTTTGCATTTTCGCCCATTACTCGGTCATGTTTATATGAGGATAGGGATAGGGGTGCGGCTTTAGTGAAATTTGAATAATATAATCTCTATATGATCCATTTTCACAAATAAGAAAAACAAACTTTAACTAATTTATAAAACTAAATGACGAAGGGAAAGGGTTCCCAGCACCTTGATGCTGCATAGTCAAAATGTTTTTTTTTTTTTGTCGTTTAATTGATAGTAAAGTTTTGGTTTAGAGGGCGCTTCACAATTATTAATTTGCAGGGGAATATGAAAACCGAGTCTAGAAATACACAAGATGACATACATTTCGAAACAAAACAACGTTTGTTTTAACTTAATCCGCTCAGGAACGGCTGAATTATCAACAAATAAAGTCGCACGAATAGATTTGCGATGTAATATAGAACGCTTATAAATCGTACACATTGGTGAAAGTATGCATAACATGACTGTTTTTGTTCTGTTTCTAATAAACTTTTTTTTAAAGTGAAGGGGGGAAAATCACTCTTCTGAATAGTGCCCTCAAATTGTGTTAACAACTGGTATTTGAATAATAATATTAAAACTAGATTTCATTTATATAGCGCTTAATAAAGTATTTATAAGTGCTGTAGTAGTATTACCCTTGGTCTTCAGGTACAGTTCAAAACCGCGCAATTATCTTGTGCGCCATCTCAACTCCCTGGGGAGCTGCTTGACATTACTTCGTGTGATAATACGCTCGTCGTAAGGATTCAGAGCGCATGTGATTACTCTATACAGCACCAAAGCATTGCATTATGAATGTAGGCAGTAAACGAATCACAAAATAAATATGCCTTATCTGACGGCATTACATTTAAAAGTTGATGTCTATTGGCATCTAGTACTTATACATTTAATCAACTTACCAGGGTAGTTTTTAACGGGTAGCTAGGATGATTCTGTCTAGATGTAAATCTTTTATAGGTGAGTTTGACAATACTTATTGATAATGCTGACAAGTTTTGCTTATTGTTTTTTTTCTTCTTTTGTAGGTACATGCAATCTCCGTGCAATAAGGCACGGATATTTGCAAATCCATGCAAATCCCCCTTATACCTCCGCGCGTTTCAAATCATGTTATGCTATCTTCTTTAGATAGCATGCTAGCTTAGGCAGCAGTTGAACTAGCTTTTATTCAAGGCCTTGTGTGGATGTATTGATAATAAGGTCCGCTCTACGGATTGTTTGTTTTCAGTATTAAAAAAACACAAAGTGCGATGGTAAAGAACGAAATTTCGTATGAACAATGAACATGAGATCATATTTATAAAACCATAATGATCAAAACATCGATTAACAAAATCGTGTAATGTCGCTTGAAGAAACTATGTATTCAAATGGGTACTACGTGGCATCGTTTCGAACCAGATTTATCTAAGCAGTATTGGGGCCTTGGCGAAAGGCTAAAGCCATAGCCAGGGGCAACTCAGATGCGGCCAATGATTTCCATTAGGGTAGAGGGGAGCTTGAGTGAAGAAAATATTACAAAATGAACAGTTTATGTGTCGAAAGAATGAAACAATTTGTTTACATATTAAACTATCATATCAAGAGAAGTAACATAATTATATCAACATGTTGTGTAGTATGTTGTTTTATATATATATTTGAAGTGTTGTAAATATCCAACACCATCCTTGCCTATGTGCCACGCATAACCACAATCTAGACCATTTTTAAGAACATGTATATACAATTTAGATTGTCGTTTTAAACTAAAAGAATTAGAGTGAAATAAATTGTTAATTCATTTACATACTTATGCAGGTACGGATCAGAGTTATTTACAAAAGAGGAAGGATGTTTCATTTAATATTAAGTTATCGTGTGACCATGGTAACATTGTGGGCAACGTAAAATTGATTTTTAGCGAATATCGTTCCAAGTTTCTTGCCTTACCCCTTTGCTATATGATCCTACAATTATAGGGAAGGAAATTATTTCGTATCCATGTATGTTATAATGCAACAGTTTATTGCATTGATGTGATATCATAGTGTTTGCTTGAATGCGCTTTCGTAATATTTGAGTGAGCGCTCATATTCCGTGTGTTCAAGTTCAAGTTCATGTTTGATTTGTATGGAAAATACAAATTAAATACAAAATAACAATTATTTAACAAAATTATACTCAATCGATGTGGAAATGTATAGGAATCTACTGGAATGCAGAGCTTGAGGATCCCCGAATACGTCAAGAGTTTGTGCGAGAGTTTGCTTTAGAGGGTGTTAGAGGGTGTGTGTGTGTGTGTGTGTGTGTGTGTGTGTGTGTGTGTGTGTGTGTGTGTGTGTGTATCCTGTGTACTGTGAGTTTGTGTGTTTATGTGGGATATGATCAAATCAATGATTGCGTGTACGTTTAGGAATGTGTGTTTTTTTTTCTTTAGTTTCTTATTTCTTCTTAGTTTTCATAAATCTAGCATGGACTAACATACAATTGCAGCCTATGATATTACACGTATGTGTAATTTGAAAGATGTTTAATCTTATTTAAAGTATCTTACGTTCGCATATATTAAAGTGAATGCTTAGTATGGTAACTATATTTTCCAGTGTAATAAAAACACACATATATTTGTATTTATTTGTATTTATTTATTTATTTTGGTATACATTTCAAACTGATCAGCAGCAGTGCTGAAAGGATCAGTGTACATTGAACATCAAAACATATACATTCGTATGTTCAAATGTTGTAGCACACTTTCAATAATTAGATTTGCAAAAAGGGGAAGAGCTTAGTACAAAAAGGCGCTAAATGAATTTTCTATAAAATAAAAAAAAAAAATGACTGGAAGCCACGTATATATCTAGAAATTCAAATTTAAAGGCATAGTTGAGTTTTGGTATAGAGGGCGCTGCACAAAATAATTTTGTGTGAGATAATAACAAAAACTGAGTGTCAATTTCGAAAGAGCTTACAATTTTAATGACAGAATAAACTTTATTTGATCAAAATCGGTTCAGAAATGGCTGAAA